>CM076580.1:1183954804-1184148845 GCA_034641835.2 Pinus albicaulis | reverse complement strand
AACCCAGATCCAGTTTTTTGTTCAGTGTTGTAGCAGGAAGAGGGAGAGGAGTACTTGTTTCGACAGATTTGAGCTAGATGGCCCCGTAAGGACTGCGTGATCAGGATAGGTTGGACGGTGTGTCCAACTTCGCGATCTAGAAAGCCAGAATCCTATCAGTCCTAGAGGAGTATATAGCATCAGAGACCACATGGAAAATTCCATAGTTGTGTCGACCGATGTGGATGCTCTGAAGAAGTTTAATGAGAATCAGGTGCGGACAAAGTGCTTGATCATGGATGGGGTGAAGGATCACGTGGTCCCACACATTGCCAAAAAGAAGATAGAAAATGAGGTGCGGACAACTCTGACCACGCCGTATTAGGGGAGCTCTGTCCAACGTAAGATGCTTCTGGAGAACCAGATGAGGATGTTCCAAATGCACAAAGGGGAAGAGATCGATCCATTCCTTTCCAGACTGCAGACTATCTGGGATCAACTAATTGCCATGGGGTCAACTCCGGATGAGGGACTGTTGGTAAGGACAACTCTGAATGTTGTCACTGACGAGTGGGAAACATTTGTCCAAAGCATTTTGGGTAGAGCACAAATCCTTAATTGGGGTGACATGTGGGCCATCCTTCGACAGGAGGAGATCCTACGAATGACCAAGAAGGAACTCAACACCGGAAGTAGCAAAGTGAAGGAGGAGGAAGTGGACGCAACTCTTGCATCAAAGGAATGACGAAAGCAAGGGAAGAAGAACAGGGACCTATCAAAGGTCCGGTGCTTTAAGTGTGGCGAACTTGGACACTTCGCCAACACTTGTCATAAGAAGAAGGACAAGGGATCTTCTGATTCCAAGGCAACAGTAGCTAGAAGGGACAGTGGTAGTGAGGATGATGTGGCTATGAGCGCTCATGTGCCTCGAGAGAAGAGGTGAGGCGACATTGATCTGTAGAGCGGCTACAGATTGTAGGTAGGATCCTTGAGGTGCCCAGACTCTTGGATCACATACGTGCTATGGGAGCCTTAAGACAGTAGCGAGGATGATTGGAGTAGTGGGTGTAGAAGATCATAATGAAGCAGAGGGCAGAGCTGGGACACTGTAGATGGGAGCAGCGCAGAGCAGAGGTAGTAACATCGTAGAAGTAGCAGTGCAGAGGTTGATGGGACTTCAGCAGTGCAGAGTGGTAGTGCTTACGTAGTGCAAAGTAGCAGCAATGCAGTGGCTTCAGAGAGAGTGCAACGTAGCAGCTGAGGGAGCTTTAGTGATGAGATGCAGCTCGACTGAATTGTTTGTCAGTGATTGGGCAGGGGTCCTTCAGTTTCTTACTTCTCAGCAATTGAGTTGCAGTGCAGCAGTTGGCAGCACAATGCAACAATTAGAGAGGGAGTTGCAGTATGGATGCAACAATGTTAGTGGTAGTGACATGGGCAGTAGTACAGGGAGTAGCAGTGCAGAGGATGGAGGGCAGCAGGCCAAGCATCAACAGCGCAAAGACCGATGCCGAGATTAGGCAATACTTCACTGTGGGTGTATTACTAAAGCACACTCCTCGCTAAGAGGCAGTGTTGAGATTTTGGGTAGCATCGGGTGTGTTCTAGCTCCGAAATTTTGTGGAAAGGCTAAGACACACGAGATCTCCAAAACCCAGAAAGCGTTTGGAGAAATTTCATCTAGTGTATAAGATATTCAAATAATTAATTCTTTTAATGAGGACCCTAAGTCTAACTTAGGGAATTAGAAAAATTAAAGTGAATTAATTAAACACATGTGATGAAATGTTCTAAGTGATGTGGATCAAGAAGTCTTTTAATCTAAGCCGACGATTAGAGATTAGATCACAGTCGTTGGTTTCCCAACGAGAAAAGTATAAGAGAAGGGCTTGGGGTCAGTTGGAGAGGATCAAGCAACCATCCTTGAGGAGTCCACCTCTTGGATCAATACCTTGCTACAGGAACCCATAACAGCAGTAGCAAGATGGACCAGTGGCAGTTGGTGCAGTGAGGTGCTAGATTGACAGATGCAGTAGCTAGTAGCAGTCTAAGACTGAGCAGCGTATAGTAGAGTTGGCAACAGTGCAGTCGGCACAATGTAGATTTAGCAGCAACACATAGGCTTTAGTGATAGCGCAAAGACTAGTAGCAGTCAAGACTCGGGTGACAAATGCATCAGGCTGAATAAAGTTGGTTCAGTATGATGGACATCTCTCAATTGCAGCAGCAACAGATGAAAAACAGTTGCAAATGTCACAGAAGCAGCAACAACAAAGTTGCAATGCAGATGTAGTAGTTGGTAGCAATTGAATAGGGTTAGCAGCAACACAAATACAATGCATATCAGAGTTGCATAGTAGTTGGTGGGCAGCAGTATCCAGACAGCAGCAGCACAGTTGGAGATGGTGCATAGGCAGTTTGTTGTAGCAGTAGTTGCAGTTGCAGTACTAGAACACTTTCCTCGCTAAGAGGGAGTGTTATTTTTTGTAGCCTCAGATGTGTTCTAGCCTCAATATTTTGCAGAGAGGTTAGAATACATGAATACTCCAATACCCATAAATCGTTTCCGGAAATTTCACCTAGAGACGACTTAATTAAAATAATTAATCAGTTTTTAATATTTCCTAAGTCTAAACTTAGGAAATATGATTAATTAAAAGGTATTAATTAAGTCAGGTGCGAAGCTTCTAGAAAAAGACATGGATTGAGTTATAGTTAATCTTAGCCATTGATTAATTTTTAATCGTGGTCATTGATGTCTCAACTAGAAATTATAAGAAGAAACTCGACGGGGCTTGGAGAACACACTTCATTAGTTCAATTTCACTGGCAGATCGATTTCTAGAGTAGCAGTGCTGAATTGCCGGAGAGAGAGCTAGTGAGCTCAAAGCAGTGAGACAGGGGCATGGATAGTAAGGGTGGAGGAAGATTTTCCAGATCCGGTGAGTGCATAGTAGAAAGGGAGCACAGAGCTAGGCAGAGACAGCGCAATGCTTCAGAGGAGATTTTGTTATGTGCTTGGGAGAAGTAGTGATTAAGTGCCAGAAGCTAGAGAGAGAGTTTGGAGGCCAAGAGAGTCCATCTTCTAGACATCAGCTAATCACTTAGCGAGAGGGAAAATTGTTCCAAGTTGTGGGGACGCAATACTGCGTAGGCTGATGCAGTGATTGCGTAGAGGCAACACAAAGTAGCTCATCTTGAGGCAAGGTCAGTGTAAGATCGCCTGTGGGAGCGAGATTTTTCTCACTAGACTCCTTGTCAGTGATTTCTCTGTATGGTTTTCTAGATTTCAGCAGCCATAGATTTGTACTTAATGTTAGTATTGCATAATAATCAAACCCTTAGCTACTGCACCGGTTTTCCCGAGTTGGGTTTTTCCGGGGACTTAGTCCAAAAATAACAGTGTTATTTGTGTGTGTGTGCATCTATCTTTCCAGCATTTTTTTTATTCCACAGTATTTATTTTGTGAAGTTTGCAGTGTATTGGTTTCGATATTTACCATAGAACATAGTAAATAATTTGTTCGGTTTATTTAACAAATAGAAGAAACTTAATTAGTTGCTGCAGTAGGATTCGGGGTCTTCGAATTTTCACACCAATCAGCTCCAAATTTCTCTCCTAGGGTGACGCTCTAGGTTCACCGAAAGAGAGTTGGGATTTTCTGCTTGGAAATCCCTGTGCTAAGAAAAACTGGTTGACTTAGCTCAACAACTCAAACAAGCCTTCCAAATCATAAATGAAGTGCCAAAATAGAGTGATCAAAATGAGTCTCTATCCTTCCTTTTATTGTTGCTTTCCCTTCCTCATACCATGGTTCGATTTCCTTCACACTATGCTTTGATACCATGGTTTGATTCTTCCCATTGTTCGATTTCCCTTTTTGGTAATTTCCACAACCTAACTTCACTTTAATTTTTCTTCTTTTCTTCAGTCCTAGCCATTTCCTTTTCTCCAAAATTTATTTAATTATATCCACAACTTATATCTCCTAATTTTATTTATCTAAATATATATTAATCACCAAAATTGAAAAATTGGGAATTTCCTTGTCAACATTTTTAATTGGGGACATGACAGTTTATCGATTTTTCAATGGTTGAAATGTAAAGAAATTTTGGGTATGGTAACATGGTAAGTTAGTGTATTAGCTGGATTCTAAATGCTAAGAAGGATGCTGTGTTTTATGCAATAAGACATATATTGATAGAATGCTTGTTGTTGCAGAAACGCAATTTGAGAACAAATGCATGTCTTATCATCTTCCCACTTCTACTATGTCTCGTGCTCTTCATCCTGCAAGTGGTGGTGAACAATTTACTGAGTTCCTCAAGTAATCAATGTGGTTGCAAATGTGTACAAACAAATGGGACTGGTGTCTGTCAAGAGATTTGTGGTACACAATACTCCACTTCAGAGCAAGCTGGATATTGTTCCATACCAAGCCCTACAGAGTGGCCTGCATTCCTACAAGTTCCAGGGCCTCAGTATCGAGCTGTAGAAACTAATTCAAGCAGGTTCACAAGCCTGCCAGATGATTCTTGTTTGATAAACAATTCTTGCCCTGTGACTTTACTTTACACAGGGCAGAATAAATCAATGGCAGAAAGTATGTTTTCCTGGCAGATAATCTCTACTTTTGTTCATTAACATGATGGAAATAATTTTTTCGTTCATGGTCTGCTATTTATGTTTATCACCATGGCACAAATTTGTAGTTATTTAATATTTTCTCTTTTTTGGTATATGGTATAAAGATATTTCACACTAACCTACATAAATGTAGAGTGAATTGTAAATTAGCACTGGAACGTTGTGAATTTTTTTATATATTAATATAATTTTTTCTCATCTATGTACTGAAATATGGGGGGCTATGCATTATAGTATTTTGAAATACCAAATAAATTCCACTCACCCTTGTTGGCAACCCATCATAAGATGCTGCCCATTTTTTTAATGGATGTTTCCTGTCAACATGAGCACATGTACGTTGACATGTGAAAGCAAGCCTTTGGCTAAACTGCCAAGACTGGGGGGTATCTGTTCTGCGAAATTTTCCCAGGGCTTGCACCTGCCCCCAACCGCTGTTGCAAGTTCTAGTGTACAACAAATACGAGAACAAGCACAGGCATGGCCTAGGTGAGAATTGAACCTTCGTGGGGGCTTTAACAGATCACTGCTTTTACCAACTTGGCAAGCTACCATTGACAATTTTATTTTTTGTCTGTCTTTGGTCTCTGGAGTCTGCACCAAATAATTATTACTCAAGAGATGTTCAACTGGTCATGTGAACCATGGATTAGCGTGTTATCTGTATTCCTGGTGATCAATATGATAACTGATATAATTAATTATGTTTTCAGTCTTGGCTGGGAATCTCGTAACAAATACTTCACTGACAAATTCTTCAGGCCTACTAGAAACATTCTCAGTTCTGATTCCTGTGAGTTTTTTGTTCTCTTTGCTTCTGTAATTGAATCACTTTGTTTACTGTTAAAGCACTTTCTAGGGGGTAAGAAATCAGAGATTTTAGGACTGATTGGTTATTTCAGGGAACTGATAGCTTGCCTCAACAGACAAACTACATTGAGCCTGCTTTTTTGTCCAGTTCTTCATATGTGGTTCAATCTTCATGCTTAGGAAGTCCGAATTCTTCAGTTTCCTTTCAGCAAGATACATTTCCTATTGGTATGCTTTTGCTGCCTCCTTTGTGGCTTAAGATTTCTCCCATGTTGGATTTTCATAGGATTTTAAGTTTTCATGGTATTTTTGTTGCAAATGCAGAGTTCCAATGTGTGGAAAGTCAAATGCTATGGCGTGATAATTCCTCAGTTATAAACAACGAACTGTTCCAAGGTTATCTTAAAGGAAATACTGCTAGGAAAATCAATGAATTTGTTGCTGGTAAGTCAAATTTACTAGAGCTGCATGTCTTCTAATTTTGGATTTTTCTCTGCTTTAGTTTGTATTATTTCAATTATTGATTTGTTCTAGCTACTTATTTGCAGCTTATGATTTCATGAACTCAAACACAAAGAACTTCAATGTGACTGTCGGGTACAATGGAACATTTAGTGATTCAGATGGAAATAAGGCATATGCACTGGTGCGGATACCGCGGTCTGTGAATCTGGTATGCCTTTTTACAAGCTAAATAGTAGGATAATGTTGCAGAGTACATAGCTAATTAATTATTGCAGTGCAAAAGCTGAGTCTTATATTACCAAATTACAGAAATGCATGTATAGTTGACATATTTTCACCCTTCTCCAACCCAGGCCAGAAAAGCTAACATATTAGACTGAGCCCCATACTTAGAGTCCAAAATATACTTCTAAGAAGATGGTCATTATTATCAATTTCAATTTCTAGTTAATGGAAGAGCCTATGACACAGTAAATGACTATCACTAAATATGTTTCCATCAAAAGTATATTTACGTTGATTAGACCGGAGAAAAGTGTTAAAATTATGAAACTACGGTAAAATTCCACTATGGACAGTTTAGATGGTCAATATTATAATTGCATTAGATTCCTCTTTTCCAGAGGACCAAAATTGACCTATAGATCACCCCAATCGGTTAAGCGAAAGTTAAATGGAATGGGTCGGCCTAACCACATGTGGAGTTAGCCTTAACCTCAAGCGGTCACACACGAAAGTTATAAATAGAGGTGACCTCAAAGTCATTTGCACACATTCGCTCATGAGATCTTCTTCACGCTCTCTTGGTATTGGTTCGTATTTTTATGTTTTGGCTCGCACAGGTAAGTCAAGAGAAGTTCTCGCTAAGGATCGGGATCACAGGCAGGGTCTTGCATCTGATCTGGGTGTTTGGGCCATAATCGCTAGCAGGCCCACGGGAAGGTAGTGGTTGAGCTGAGCCAGAACCGCAGGAAGCCTTGTCAAGGCCGCGACTGAGCTAGCAGAACTGCGGGCAGGCCTTGTTTAGGGCACGGCTAGGGTTCCGAGTTGATCAGGCCCTTAGCCGCGAGCACAGAATGCCCAAGTCATGGTTAGGGCTAATATCACGGCGGGCTCACAGTGTTAAGGTTGTAGTTGAAGAGTTTTATGGGCAGATCTGGTTTGGATCACAGTCAGTGGCTTCTGCAGTGCCTTCATTCACCCATCGCTCAGTCACAGTCTCTTTAGAACAGTCATTGACAACGTCCTGGACTCAGATATAGGACTTGGTAGTTGAGATCACTTGCTGATATTTCAGAACCGTGCTCTTGAGGTTGTAGATCTGGTCTATGTATTTCCATTGCGAGATGTATCTACAGTATTCATTAGTAGGCTTCAGCCAATGTCAGTGAATCTTTGTCCTCAAAATCAAGTTCCTTCAGCAAAAGTATGTTTATGGTTTTATTGTGCGTATGCTAGTTTTCTTCTGCATTATGAAGATGTGGATCTATGGATCATTGTACTTTTGTTAATGAATCATTTAATGATGATCTAGAAGAAGAATTTGCAAGGGTTTTCCTCGTAGTGGGTTTTACCCTGGTCTCGGACCAATCCTAGTGTCTCTATGTGTTCATGCTTCTCTTCTCTTGTGTCCTTTCATTCCGCTGCTTAGATAAGGATGATGGTATTGTTCTTTCTTCATAGTTTCATATTCTGATGGTTAATAATATAGATCGGTGTAATGACATAATGATTTGGGGGTGAACTTAACATATTATTAAAGAAATGTAATTATCAATGTAAAGAACAATACTGCTCTATGAAAAATTAACAAAAAGAAAGTTTTCAATCTAAATATGGACCATAAGTTCTGGAAGACAGTGGTTCTTAAAGAACAATCACCAAGATCTGCCTTCCAATGGAGAGGCAAGAAAACAACAAGGAAAAATGAAGGAATGCATCTTCCAAAATGACATGCTTGATGTCTTCCTTTCTTCCATACTACACACAAAGACCACTTGTAAGTCATATACTAGATAAGCTCTATTTGATCAACATAGCTTGAATAAAAATACACCAATCAGTCACTCTAATTTTAAAAGAAAATGGAGATATTCATAGAGCATCAATTCTCGTAAACCACCTATATTCTGGGTCATTCAACCCCCATCCAATTTACTTTGTCAGAAATTAATGATAATCGTTTTGGCTATTATCCACATGTATGGTGCATGTGTATCATATGTTTTATTGGGCATGCCATCAGGCTAGATATTCTCTCTCCAACTAAGATAATTCTAATTTCAATCTAGCTAATCTTATCTCCTAGATCAAAAAACAATGTAATGTCAGATCTCCATATAACATCAATTCTTGTTAGCCACCTATATTTTGGGTCATTCAACCACCATTTACTTTATAATGTCAGAAATAAAAGTCTTTGTTTTGACTCTTATCCACATATATTGTGCATGTGTATTATATCTTTTTTTGGGCTTGCCATCAAACCACTTCTCTCCTCAACTAAGATATTTTTAATTTAAATCTGGTTATGTTTATCTCCTATGTCAAAAACTGGTGCAATTATATTTTGCATGAAGCAATGAATTCCTAGAAATATCCGTTTAGGAACACCAATCCGCTTTCTCAAGTTCTCAAAGATCTAGCCTTGTAAAAATGCCTTTCGCAGTAAGAAATTTTATTCACCCTTAAAGAGAGAGCCAATACTACTTGAAAAATATTTGTAGCACCGAATGTTACTGATGCCCAAGTCTTCCATTTCTAAGTGCTTGAAACTTCCATGAAAGATAAGACACAACTTTCCAAGCATTCCAAATGCTCTTAAGAATAGCAGAGTTCTTAATGATGAAGAACAAATTATTAGAACCATGTTAGCCAGACTATAGCTTCCTTTAATCCCAAATATGTGAGATGCTGAACTGATCAGTGGCTGAGAAGAATTTTTTTGTGGGCATCATCTTGCAGTACTTTTACAGCCCATTTAGTAGTCAAAACCAGACATTGTTTATGAAGAACTTTCATGCCTTGTTACCTGTTGGGAGGTACCTGTTGTAGCTGCTACAACAACCCCCCCAAATTTTTGACATAATTAAAGTTTGGAGCCCCCCCATATTGAATTTTCAAAGGAACAAGTTTCTCAATTTTCTAACTCCCTTCTACTTGGCAGAATCTTGCACAAAAGCTTAATCACATCTTATCTAAAAAATTTGCGACTAGTCACAATCGCACTTTCAACTCATAGTTCATTCAACATACTTTTTCAACCTAGTCATAATCACATTGTAATATCCCAAATGGGAAAATAACAATAATAATAGGCTAAAAGATATTACGGAGACAATAAAACAAAAATTGACATCAAAACACCAATGGAGCCATAAAATACTACTGAGCCATTTTATTAATTTGCTAGAAATGAGTACAATGGAAGTGTTGGAATGAAGGCACCTGGGCTTGCTCAAGGCAAGCTAGAGAAGCCCTCTAAATCAATGCTGAAATCCCCCCATTGATGGTACGATGTATGGCTATAGCTATGCGCTGCAATCTGCCAGAAATGTTGCAGTTGCTCCCGAAGAAATGCCTCTAGGGCTTGCTACACTGCTCAGAAATTTACGGGACTTCAACCCCGGACTCTACTCAAGAAACCCACAAAAACCCACGAAGCGATTGGCCAAATGTTGAACACGGAATTTCGGCCCAGTTTCCCCTAGATCCTCTGGCTGCTGCTGAGTTAGGATCTCTGTTTGACACCTTAAACTGCCTAGAAAATTCTTCCAAACTAATCTTTTATTCTCCTCAATAAACCCAGAAAAACCCGTGAAGGAATTCCAGAAAGGCTGACCCCGGAAGTTCACCCTCTAGGGAATCGGGATGGCTACGCTCTCCCGCTGGGTACGCTGGCCTCTCTGATGAAAACACTTAAATAAGGGCCTCCAACTCTCTGAAAAACTCATCTATGGAAGGGTTGATCCCCTCACAATCTCCCGGCTGAAATCTTGTGAAGTTCTCTCCCTCGGATGTTGCTCCTCTCTATGACTGCGTAATTTCCCTGGAAGACTGCGCTGCCCCTAGAAGTGAATGCGTAATTCTGAGGCTAAAATGGTATTGTTGCTCTCCAAAATTGATGGTATATCTCCTCTCCTGAGTGGGCACTTGAAGTCCCCCGAGGACGAGGTTGGGATCTCCGCTCGGAGACACCCTTGTGCTAAACAATACTGCAGACCCACCTAAACAACTTGAGCGTGCTCTAGTCTTGATAGACAAAAAATCCTAAGATACAATAATGAATGACAAAGGTTGCCTTCGTCTCCTTTTATGCTTGTGAACCCCTAAACTCCCTTGGGCCCACTTATGCTGTGTTGTCCCTCTGTGTCATGTTGTCCCTTGCTACGCTGCACTGCCTCTCCCACGCTGCCACTGCGCTGTCCTAAGTGTCTCCTCTCTTGCGTTGCCACTTGGCCTCATGGGCCCCACTTCCTGTTTTAATTAATCTGCCCAGTGACTTTAGGAAAGTGCTTTTATTCTAATGTTTTATTCATGGGTCCCCTCACCCCGTTTTTTGCGCCCAACATTAGGATTTGCAAAAATTAATATCCCAATTAGCTGACTGCTAATTTGGGGATATTACAGTCCTCCCCGCAAAAAATTGTTTGTCCTCAAGCAATGCCAGAACAAGCCTCCTCTCTAGTTGATGCTCCCCACCGTCACTGCAAAATGTGCCTAGGTCCCAGATGCGCCACTGAATCTTCCCTGTCCTCTGCATCACCCTGATATGAAGGGATCTCTCAATGTCGGGATCCCAAGCCATCCTGTCCAACATGAAGCTCCACCTGCTCCACTCACCATCCTGCCATGCTAATGAAGTCCACCACTCCATCAATGACTCACTAAAACCCAATCGAAGATCTACATGATCTCCCCCTGTAGTATACAACCCACCCCTAGAGGTTATCAAGTTGTGTAGAGCTGTAATGCTCGAGTCTCCTGCTAATCTCATAGAGGTGCCACCATTCTGTTGTTGCACCACTCTGACTATGAGATACCCCCCATCGTGCACAGACTATATCCTTCTCTCCTGGGGCCTTGTGGCAAAAAAATTGTGAAGGCAAAGCTCATCCTGCCCGAGCATCTCCATGATGCTGATATCTACGCATCCACTGTCGATCATGACCCTGAGAAACAACATGATAAGTCTGCCTCCCCATGCAATGGAGGTCTCAGAGGTCCCCCCCGTGTCAAACCTAAGGTGGACTTAATCATCATCTGCCTTGTCCCTGCTCATCACAAAGTGGAGTGATCCACTTGCCCAACAGACCCCTGGATCCCCCAACCATACAGGGAGCTCACAACTTCCACTCCCCGCGGGATGCTGCTGCGTAGCGCTGCTACCTACTAGAACCCATCTGGCCCTCATCTCTAACCCCTATATGTATCCCCTGGGTGGACCCCAAGTATCAAGAGTCTGTCCCACGCATGCGTACCTGCCCTGTTCCTGCCAGACCACGTCATGATACCCACTATCCCAACTCCTGCTGATTCGGAGTCTGGGTACCCTCCTGTAGACGAAATATATCATCCACCGTCCCTCAAATGTGAGCCCATGGGTGGAACATAAGATACCTTGGCAATCAACCATGCCATCCCTAAGCCTGGACCTGTCAACTCGTGAACCTACCAAGTGTCTCAACTGGAGAGTCTCCTTCCAGCTCATGACATGCAGTACCTCATCCAATTTGCTAGGGTGAGCCTCCCATGCCCTACTGCTTGAATGGAGAGTGTCAAGGGGTACCAACCAAACACTCTGTGACCAAAGGGTGTGACCAAGAGTCTACCTGAATGTTCAAGAGTAATCCTCCAGATGACACTCTCTCTGCTTCAGATCTGCTGATAACACACTCGTAGCCCTGTCTCCGCTAAACGTGGCATCTCCACATCCTCAACAAGATCCTCATCGATCCTAGGTGAGCTACATCCCATGGTACACCTATTGCCCCTGCCCATATGTCTCTTTGGAGGCAACGCCCCAAGAGTCCACTGCTCCGCATCACGTGTCACTGCATACCACCAAGTATCACTGCAATCGTCGACTTGCCACTGTATGCCGCAACCTGCCCTGTACACCAATGGATACCCCCGGTAACATATATACTGTCTTGTATCGTCATGTGCCCATCTTGCGTTGCCGTGCCTGTCACTCCCCGCATGTACTCAATGAAATGGGAAGCACTCCTACTCCACAATGCAGTCTAACATACTACAACACACCCCCATGCATCTCCATGCCCATTAATGAATGCTCCTACATGTCCCATGGTGTGATGGCCTAAGGCTGTATCCATATGCATTGGCCCATACTTGATCAGTACCATCACCTCTACTGCCGTATCACCATACTCTCTAATGAATGGATCTCCCTTCCAAATCCTCCTTGAGGGGCCCAAGAAGTGAATCTCCCTAGGTACCAGTAGCGATGTCAATCCTGGTCTGCTACTCCGTGTCCTCCATGCCCCACACAAATGCGAAGAATCCCCAGCTCCATACAAGGCACTATCTGGTGGCCTACAAATGCCCCCACCTCTGTCAAACTCCTGCTATAGTATGTTGATTATCCCGTGATCTTGTGTACAATCCTCATACCAAGAAAACTCAAGAAGTTTGTATCTAAATTAGTTGGACACTAGTGCTGGCTGAAACTCCCCTAGTGAATGTGTACGCTCAACTGCTAGGTCAACTATACCCTCTAGGTCGTAGTCAACTGGCAAAAATGGGAAGTGATAGGTAGTCCTGCCCAGATCCCAATGCCAGTTGGGGCTTCCAGTAACCCCAGTGCTCGGAAGCTCCTACTGAGCTACACCTCGGTGCATCACCATCTCCATAACCCACTCCATTGGGTACCAACTCAGAATCTCTCGCCATCCAACCCCAAGAGAGGGATTGAATGTGTAAACTCCTACACCTAGAGCAACCCTGATATGTAGATGTTGCACCCCGTGCAACTCAGGTCGTCTCATCCCACTATCCAAGTCAATGCATGAGATATGACTAGGTAGCTCCGTCTCTCTCTCTCCAATGGCCAAAGGTGACCCACCCATGTTGCTAGCCCCATATATGTATGTCTGAAGGGGGCTGCTCCGATGCTCCAAAGTGCCCTCTAGCTGTACCATAAGTTGCTCCGACTGAATCATCACAAGTGACTCATCATCCTGAATATCTCCCATAAAGTCTTCTGATACCACATGCACATTGGAATACGAAACCAGCCTACTATCATCAACTCTGTATGACTTCTCATGCTCCCCAGAAGCATCCTCATATGACCCCATGGACTCATCCAAAGAAGAGTCCTCATCCTGACATACAGAAGGAATGTCCTCCTGCTCTACCTTTGTATCTCTTAGTGCCTCATCAAACGTGGATACATCTCGTAGCACCTCACCCATCTGCTGCGTGCAGTTGTCACCCAAAAACTCTGTAATATCCCCAATAGGAAATAGACAGTAATACACAGCAATACAAGCATACAACTATATGGAAAAATGCCGGAAATAGAATATAGAGCAAGTACACATAAAAATGTCGGAAATGCTAAGCCATTTTATTAATCTGAGAATATAATGAGATACAATGGATAATCAGAATAAATGCACCTCTCATTGCTCAAGGCAAGTGAAGAACCCTCTCAGAAAAACAGGAAATGGCTGCTACAAGAAACTGCATCCCAGCTGCTGGAAGAAACTGCCGTAAACTGCTGCTGCTGGAATGAATTGAAGCTAGGGGCTGATCCCCTTGCCGGAATGAGCTGAAAATTGGCAGACCACCTGAACTCACCACTCCGGACAAAACCCAGAAACCATGTACAAAACGGACCACCTCTGAAAATCACCCCCAGAAACCCTCCTCCTAAAAAAACGTTGTCCCTCCAAGAACTGTGCAGACACCAACTGAAATAGACTGAAATGGGGCCACAACTCCTCAGGAAACTCACCAAATGATAAACGGTGAACCTCCACACCGGAATAGGCCTGAATCTCCTGCAGAAATCTCTACCACTGAACAGCTCCAACTCAAACTGCGTCCTCCCTCCAAGGACTGCGCAGTCACCCAATGAAGCTCATCTCCTCAGTAAAACTCCCAACAAAACACCTGAAAATCTCCTGCTAAAGACTGAAGAAAAACCTTGTCCGAGCAGGCACTCGAAGTCCCCCGGGGCCAAGGGTGAGATCTCCGACCGGAGACACTCAGTCGCACTAAACAGTGCTGCAGACCGACTAAACAGCCAACGTGCTCAAGTAGACAGAAGTCTAGCTCAATATCATCAACAATATCAATAATGCCCAAATGAGATAGCTCTCCCTCCTTTTATAATGCTGGCCCTCCTCAAAACCCTACGTGGTCCCTCTCTCTCCCACGTGCTCCTCATGGGCCTGCGCAGAAGCTTCTAGAGGCTACGTGAGCCTCCTCTCATACGTGGTGTGGACCCCCAAGGATCCCCCTTAAGTTATAACGTTGCATCTACTAGGGAAACACTTTATTTTATTTAATTGAGTTAGCCCCCCTTTTCTCACTTTTATTTATTAATTAACTATAGGCGGCAAAACTATACAAAAATCAAATATTCCAATTAGCGGTGCTAATTAGGAATATTACAGTCTCCCCCGGCATAATGTTGCTTGTCCTCAAGCAACTGAAGTGATGGATGCTGTAAAATCTGCTCGCTCTCCCAAGTGGCATCCTCATCCGGCAAAAATTGCTTGTCCTCAAGCAACGCTTGAACAAGCCTACTCTCTAGCTGATGCTCCCTACCGATACTGCAAAATGTGCCTGGGTCCCACTGAAACCTCTCTGACCTCTGCATCACCCTGATACGAAGGGATATCTCAATGCCAGGATCCCAAACTGACCTCTCACAGTACCAGTCAACCAATAATCCCCTCGGATCCCATCGCCACCATGGCCAATAATCGCCCAAGTCCCACGGCTCGGACTGTGCACTGCCTCTGGCTATGACTAATGCTCTAAGAGGTGAAGACCACCAATAAGCATCAATGCTCCTGGGCTCCTGGGCTCCTGCTGCGTTGTACCTGTAGCTACATATGCTACCCCTCCAACTGCATACCAACTCATCACCTCTCTCCAATCCAAGTCATGACTCAATCCCATGCTGATCCTGCTCTCCTGAAATTGGGAAGGAGTCCTGAAGTAACGACAATTGGTGCCCTCCTGCCGACTGGGATCTGTAACATCTACTATGTCCGAGGGCCCCTGCTCCACTGTGCTCCCTACGAAGACCCAACCACTACACCAAAAGCTCGAACTGTTAGTGAGGGCGGCATCCCAGGGTGTTAAGGGTGGGGTCTTAAGGCCCACCGGAGCATCTCGGGACGGGGACCCTCGCGCAGTCCCCCAATTACGCAAACCCCGGTAGCGTGTCAGGGCCCACCGGACCCTCAACAGGGAGGCTGCCCTAAACAGGGATATTACAGCCCACCACGCTCCGCGAGTCTCGACCTCGAGACCTCGGCTCTGATACCACAAAGGCCCAACCACTACACCAAAAGCTCGAACTGTTAGTGAGGGCGGCATCCCAGGGTGTTAAGGGTGGGGTCTTAAGGCCCACCGGAGCATCTCGGGACGGGGACCCTCGCGCAGTCCCCCAATTACGTAGACCCGACAGCGTGTCAAGGCCCACCGAACCCTCAACAGGGAGGCTGCCCTAAACATGGATATTACAAACTCAGACACGACTCCGGTCATCACCTCAATGGATGGTGCTACTAGGGTAGGCTCCACTCTCTCCACTAAGATGTCAACCAACACGGTCAAGGAAGTCTCCAACAAGGGTGAGTCCTGTGTCACACTAGGTGTATCCACGAGCTCCCCACAATCCTGTGTGCCCTCGTCCTCCAAGTGCGAGGTAGCCATTTTGATGGCTTCCTCCTCTGTTGTTTGGTCAGGCTGGAAAGAGGTATCCAACTTTTCCAACCGATCCCGAGCCGTGTAATCAGTGGATCCCTCATACGTGGGAAAAAGTGTCCTCCCAATAGTGTGCTGCAACTCTGAACTTTGCGTGCTAGACCCCCCATTATTCCTTCCTTCTTCATCTTTCCTGAGCTGGCAGTAATCTCTGAAGGACAAAGCCGCTCTGAAGTTTTCCCCCATTTACTGCCATTCTCAGAAATAATCTCCCATGGGTATATGATCATGCCGCCTACCTTTCTCACTTGGTACTGGAGGTAAGAATGTAGGCATCATGATCTTGGTTGGCCTACTGAAGGCTGGCGGGTGAGTGGGTGGTAAATGGTGCTCACACTATTGTGAGACCTCTGAAGTCTCCCCAACTAGTGATTCATGATGGATGCTCTCATTCCTATTTTGTTGCTTGAGTCTGTCCAACATTCCCTTCTGTCCTTTGGCTAAATCATTTAGGGCCTTAAAAATGTTACCAAATGCTGCTTCCCCTTTGCTCCTTGACTCCCCCATATTTACCACGTCTACGGCCTTTGGTGGGTAAGGTTTTGCCTACCCTCCTTGTCCATATAAAAAGATACCCACGGCTGAGCCAAGAACGGAGCTCTGATACCAATGTAATATCCCAAATGGGAAAATAACAATAATAACAGGATAAAAGATATTACGTAGACAATAAATCAAAAACTTACATCAAAACACCAATGGAGCCATAAAATATCACTGAGCCATTTTATTAATTTGCTAGAAATGAGTACAATGGAGGTGCTGGAATGCAGGCACCTGGGCTTGCTCAAGCAAGCTAGAGAAGCCCTCTAAATGAATGTTGAAATCCCCCCACTGATGGTACGCTGTATGGCTATAGCTCTGTGCTGCAATCTGCCAGAAATGTTGCTTCTGCTCCCAAAGAAATGCCGCTAGGGCCTGCTTCACTACTCAGAAAATTCCGGGACTTTAACCCTAGACTCTACTCAAGAAACCCACAAAAACCCACGAAGGAATTGGCCGAATGTTGAACCCGGAATTTCCGCCCAATTTCTCCTAGCTCCTCTAGCTGCTAGCTGAGTTAGGATCTCTATTTGACACCTCAAATCTGCCCAGAAAATTCTGCCAAATTAATCTTGGATTCTCCTCAATAAACCCATAAAAACCCGCGAAGGAATTCTGGAAAGGCTGACCCCAGAAATTCACCCTCTAGGGATGGCTACGTTCTCCCGTTGGGTATCTTGGCCTCTCTGAAAGAAACACTGAAAGAAAGGCCTCCAACTCTCTGAAAAACTCAGCTATGGAAGGGATGATCCCCTCACAATCTCCCGGCTGAAATCTCGTGAAGTTCTCTCCTCTGGATGCTACTCCTCTCTATGATTGCGTAATCTCCTTGGAAGACTGCGCTGCCCCTAGAAGTGACTGCGTAATCCTGATGCTGAAATGGTATTGCTGCTCTCCAAGACTGATTGTATAGCTTCTCTCCTGAGTGGACACTCGAAGTCCCCCGAGGACAAGGTTGGGATCTCTGCTCGGAGACACCCTTGTGCTAAACAACACTGCAGACCTAGCTAAACAGCTTGAGCATGCTCTAGTCTTGACAGATAAAAAATCATAAGATGCAAGAATGAATGAGAAAGGTTGCCTTCCTCTCCTTTTATGCTTGTGAACCCCTAAACTCCCTTGGGCCCACCTATGCTGCGCTGTCCTAAGTGCCTCCTCTCTTGTGCTGTCACTTGGCCTAATGGGCCCCACTTCCTCTTTTAATTAATCTGCCTAGTGACTTTAGGAAAGTGATTTTATTCTAATGTTTTATTCACAGGTCCCCTCACCCCTTTATTTCTGCCTAACATTAGGATTTGCCAAAATTAATCAAAATTAATATTCCAATTAGCTGACTGCTAATTTGGGGATGTTACACACATCTTGCAATACTAACTTGCACCAAAGAAACCTCTCGCACCGTCGTAGCTCAAGTCGCAATTTTCCCTGCAGGGGCACATTTATTGTATCTGTCACCACTCGTGTGGATAAAATCTATATATATGGGGCACTGCCCATTTCATTTTCATCATGTCATTTTTATTTGAGGCCTCTGAATGCTTGGCATAAATTCCCCTCGTATATCGCCCTTTGCTGCTACAACTCATGATTACGGTTGAGTGTTGGATCGAGGTAATTTGTGCATATTCCTTTTCGTTTTTTCGATTTTGTCTTTTGAACATGTATTTTCTTATTCCAAATCGCTTCACCTTTTCATAATCAATAGTATATATGCGTGCATTTAGGATTTTATTTGAACTCTTGCCCTACTGCAACCTGAGCTAAACCCAGTTCGACACAGCCATTTTGTGCCTCTTATAGTCACATCTGTGCAAGATATTCGAGTAGTGATCACCCCTCATCCACTACAAGTTTCTCTGCCGCTGACAACTAGCCATTAAATTTATGGAAATTAAGTCAATCATTTAAGAGGGATAGTACATCTTGGGATTGATTATTCACTTCAAATAATGTTTATAAGACTTCCAAAAGTGAAGAAAATGAATAGGATTGAAGAGATATACCTTTAGATACAAAATCCCCTTAAAAGGGCTTCACTTACCATGTTAAATGGTGGCTGTCGTTTGCTGTTAAATACCTTCAAAACCCTTGGAAAACAACTTGTTTTGTTTGAAATTAGCTTTTCTTGCACACGACAAGTCAATATACCTTTCTTGGGACAATTGAATATATCTTTGAAGCAAAAGCCAAGTGCCAAAACTAGATAAATGATGAAAAATTAAGCTCAAGCTAGTAAACTATCTTTTTTGTTTTTGTTTTTTTATTTTTATTTTCAAATAATAATGGACAAGGAATTTTGAAAAAAAGATCTTGAATTTTGAAATTTAATGAGGTGAAGATGAGGCTTACCTTGTGTCATTTTATTTACCTCTTCCAGTGTCGGATTGTGATCACAACCCTCCCTATATCAACCTTTTATTATTTGAAAAGGTAGTGATTTTGGAGTGCTTGCACTAGTTGCCCCCACTCTCAGTTTCCAAATTCAACTAGGAGTGATTCCATTTGGAATACCTTTGGCCAATGAATCTACTATGAAACTAAGAGAGATCTAATCCTTTAAAGAGGAACCCTTAATGAGGGTTCATCCAAAAATTGTATTTTAATAACCCTAGTCCATCAAGAATAATGTGATGTAATGTCCCTTCCTAAATTAATTTTTCATAGGTTCATTTTCCACAATATTGACATTTTTGCAGTGTTGCGAACATCTTGATAACATCCCGATTTTATCTCAAAATCATGATTTTTTGGCCTAGCTGATGTTTGCCGATTTTTAAAGATATTTTTATGGTATCTTAATTTTGTCGATGTTTGCTAATTTTTTATTGATATTTTGTCGATTTTTACGATTTTTTGGTTTTTCAAACCCTTTCCGATTTTATCTCGATGTCAATGTTCGCAACATTGCATTTTTGGGAGGCCATGGGACCCACAAAATTTTGGGAAAATTACTTAGGAGGAAAAGGGAGGCTGTAATGTTTTGTTGGTGGAACGTGGGGACCAAAAACATGAGGAAAAACACACTTTCCTAAGGGGAAAAGTTCAAATAGCCAAGGAGGGAGGTCGAAAGTTTGGATGGAGGGGCCCACGTGGGGAAAGAAGGCCCACAAATTATAAATAGGAGAGGCTTAGCCTCATTTTGGATCTTTTTTAAATCGAACTCACTCTAGTTGCTCGACTTGGTTAGCCGCGTCACTTGCTGTTTAGAACTGAGTTTTCCAAGCAGAGAACTCACCCTTTTTTTGGTGGACCTTGAGTGCCACCCTAGGGAGATCCCATCGTACTTTGGAGGAGAATTGGAGGGGATTCAGAGCTTATCACTCAGCCATTTACCCAGCTAGTGCATATTCCAGGAGGACGCAGGAAGGTAATAAGTGGGAGTTATTTCAGGGGTCTTCCGGGTTGCAATTGCGAGGAAATTTTTTGTATAGAAGCTTTAGTGTGATGTCAACCTTTGGGAGGAGTTTGGGAGCAAGAGATGGGTGCTTGACAACAGCACGAAATTGCAGCATCCGAGCTAGTGCAAAAGCTACTCACTGGGCACACGTGGGAGTTTGCGGGTTGAGTTGTGGACCAAGGGGTTGTTGGGAGAAATAAGTAGAACCTTAGGGAAGTGTTTCACAACATTTTCGAGTGATTGGGAGGGCTTTTACTGGAGTTGCAGGCAGGTTGTATTTTCCAGCAGTTTGTAATATTCCCAATTAGCTTTGCTAATTGGAATATTTCATTTTTGCTTTATTTTGCCGCTTTAGCTAGAAATAATAAATAAAGTGAGAAATAAGAGGGGTCACCTCACTTTAGTCATCTCACTTTATAAATAAAGTGTTCTTTTCCTAGTTGATTGACGTTATAACTTAGAGAGGGGGCCTTGGGGGTCCACATGAGTATGATGGGGAGGCATCAGGCTGACCCAAGGTGAACTGCGCAGGTCAAAGGAGAGTAAGGACGCAGTTAAGTTTTGGAGGGAGTTTGGCATTATAAAAGGAGGGGTTCTCACCTCATTTGGCTCATTCATGATTTGATATTATTATTGAGAGCTAGACTCATGTCTGCTTCAGCACGCCGGTTGTTTAGTCGGTCTGCAGCACTGTTTAGTGCAACCGAGTGTCTCCGGTCGGAGATCTCACCCTTAGCCTCGGGGGACTTCGAGTGCCTGCCCTGGTAAGGTTATTTCTGGTTTCACCCTTAGCTTCGGGGGGACTTGAGTGCCTAGTAAGGTTACGTTGCGAGTACACCTTTCGGTTTGATGTAGCAAAGTAGCGACGGTTCGGTGCTGATTTGAAGGGAGAGCCCTCTTGTGGGCACACGCCGATTCGAGGAGGAGGGACGGTTTCGGGGAGAGAAGACGGCGATCGGCCAAGAGAGAGTGAGGACGGCGACTCGGGGGAGAGACGCGGAGTCCGGATACGAGCAGAGAAAACGCTGGCCAGGAGAAGGAAGGACGCAGATCAGTCTTGGAGTGAGGACGCTGTCCAGTTCTGAAGAGGAGGACGCAGATCTGAAGGCACATTGATAGATCCGGCCTTGGAGAGGGTAGATCTGAGCAGATATTTGCAGATCTAGTTCTGTATGGTGCAGATCTGAAGGTATAGCACTAGATCCAGCTTGGGAGATTGCAGATCTGAGGAGATATTGGCAGATCTAGCCTAGATCTGAAGAGATAACATCGGATCCAGCCTTGGAGGCTGCAGATCTGAAGAGATATTGTCAGATCCAGCATAGATCTGAAGGGTTGGTAGCAGATCTGACCTAGGAGGACGCAGATCAGGAGGGATAGGACGCAGATCTGGCTTGGAGGCTTCAGATCCAGCAGATCTGAGCATTCAGGAGGCAGATCCATCAGGTAGGACGCTGATCTGAGGAGCAGGCTTGTGTGAGTTGGGCTCAACAGCGTTTTCTAGCATTCAGTAGCTGATCCATCTATCTGGAGGTTTGGAGATTAGTGCTTCATCTGTTTCTGCGCTGTCACTAGCAGAGACAGCGTTTTCCATTGATGAGGGTTTGGAGTTTTGAGATCAGCTATTTTCCGGTCTTCAGCTCATAGCACCAGCGCAGTCCAGCTTCGGTCTTCAGAGCAGCCAGGACGCTGTCCTTGTTGCAGCCATTATTTATCTAAGAGGGTTTCCACTTGCCTAGGGCAAGGATAGGGGCACTTACTCTGATTTTCTTGTACTCCTCTCTATGTACTTTCAGATTAATAAAATGGCTCAGTTTTCTGGCATCCTATGTGTAATTGTTCAGTGATCTGGTTCAGCATTGTATCTTCTATATCTGTCTGGCATATTTCTGTTTATTACTGGTTATTTCCCTTTGGGGATATTACAGTGGTATCAGAGCATAGATCTGGCTCAGCCTGTGGTGCTAGCAGTCTATGAACCCCTACATCCATCGGAAGAGTCTCTTCGGGGGAAGTGATTCTGATTCAGAGACAGAACGGCGGAATCCAATGGAAGACATAGCTGAGAAGTTGGATACACTCATCCATCACATGCAGGATGTAACCAAGAGGGTTGCAGTTGTAGAGGTAGCACAGAGAGAACCCCCTAGGGTTCACCAGGTAGGAGAAGGATCGGGCGTGTCTCGCTACATACCAGACGCTATTCCCATTGTGACAGCGCAGAGACCCTATATGCCCACATTCGAAGACGCAGAGACAGGAGTGCGGGGTGGTGCACAGAGGGTCAATTCCGCACCCACGCGACCCACCATGCCTACCTTTTCGGTAGAGGACGAGGGGTCGACAGCACCAAGAGATGGGGGTCCAGCTCAACATGCGGCCATTTTTGCAGACTGGCAGGGCCTAGGTCAGGCGTTCATGGATGCTTTCCCCTTAGATCGCTATATCCAGTTCCGATGTGGCGGCAAAGCCCATGAGCAGGACCAACACAAGGGACGTGGATCCCACCGTGATAGTCACCGTGCAGCGAGTAAATTCCATTTGCCAATGTTTGATGGTTCGCAGAAGGCTACGGCAAAGTCCTGGGTGGAGAAACTGGACATCTATTTTCAGCTTAACCAGATGCCAAAGAAGGAGGCCATTAAGATGGCTGCATTGCATTTAGAGGGTGAGGCCCAGGACTGGAGGTTTCATGGGATGACAACACTGGGACATTCCACAGTGACGACATATGCTGAGTTCACCAGGAGAGTGGTGGAGCGTTTTGACAGGAAGGATCCGGAGCAGCATTTCGTTGAGTTAACCAAGCTCAGACAGACGGGGAGTGCAGAGGCATACATCTCAGACTTCTTGAGGGTTTCAGTGATGGTACCTGACTTATCGACAGCTCGGATGATCTATATGTTTGTGGAGGGGCTGTCAGAGCCACTTCGTGGCCTAGTCCGGTCAAACAAACCGGCTACTGCTACGGGATGCTATCGGTAGGGCATGACCTACGAATGTCTTACTGAGACTCGGCCACCTTATCCCCGAACGAGCTTTCCGGCCCTAAGGGTAAGGACACGAGGTTCGCCTCCCAAGGCGGTCCGGGGCAGACGATTTGATGATGAGGCCGGGGAGGGAGGCCGAGACGGGCGATTATGCTTCACTTGCCAGGAGCCGTGGGCACCGGGACACAAATGTACGGCAGGAAAGGCACATTTCAGAGAGGTCTTCTCCGAGAGTGGCGGAGAAGAGGAGGAGGAGGATGATGAGGAGACAGGTGAATGTTACGTAGCACAGAGTACCTTGCCACCTCCACCACCGGAGACAGGTGGGGCATCATTTGCACCTACTAGGGGAGCTCTGGCAGCCTTGAGAGGAGTCCCCAAGTACTTGACCTTGCGCGTGCGGGGAACAGTGCGCGGACGAGGGCGGGTTTCGGCCTTCGCGTTGACGATTGGGGCCACCCACAATTTCATCGATGCCCAGATGGTAGCACGAAGAGGCATACCCACAGAGAGCTTTGATGGGTTTTCAGTTTTGGTTCCAGGAGATCAGACCATGGCCTGTGCTCGATATGTACCGGAGTTATCAGTGACGATGGGTACCTATACGCTGACTGATCACTTCTTTGTGGTGGACATTCCGGACACCAATGTGATATTGGGAGTGCAGTGGCTTATCACCCTGGGGAAGGTCACTACAGATTGGAAGGCCTTGGAAATGGAGTGGGATGATCCCAAGACGGGGAGGCATGAGAAGATCCAAGGTCAGAACACATATCCGCCCCAGAAAGTATCGGCACACAGCATGGATGCGACATTCCGCAGGGGAGATATCGAGTGGGCGGTAGGTTGGGGCCCGAAGGCCGTAGATACGGGACGGACGGTGCACCTTTGATCTACGGACTCTTCTCGACAGACATGCAGTAGTTTTTGGAGACATTCCGCCAGGACAGCCACCGGATCGGGGGTTTGAGCACATGATCGAGCTGGAGCAGGGGATACAGGCGGTAATCACCACACCGTATAGGCATCCCAAAGCCTATCGGGATGAGATGATCCGGGCCATTCGAGAGTGGCCGGCCCTTGGGCACATTCGGGCTTGACACCCGGTCCTTTCGGCTTCTTCGTGTAGTCTTTGGTGAAGAAGAAGGACGGCACATTACGCATGTGCATTGATTACGAGGGCTGCGAACAAGAAGACCACGAAGAACGAGGTATCCTATTCCCGGGATCGATGAGTTGATGGATGAGTTGAGAGGAGCACGGTTCTTCTCAAAGATTGATTTGAGATGCGGGTACCATCGAATACGCATGAGGGAACGAGGACATTCCCAAGGCTGGCACCGAGTGTCATTGGGCACTTTGAGTTTTTGGTCATGCCATTTGGGTTGACCAATGCACCGGCTACTTTTCAGTCTTGTATGAACCACATTTTCAGGAATCATCTGAGGAAGTTTGTGCTGGTTTTCTTTGATGATATCCTTATCTACAACAGGACTTGGGAGGAGCATCTCCAGCACATTGAGACGGGTCTTGCACATTTTGGAGGAGCAGGAGTTCTTTGCCAAGCTCTCCAAGTGTGAGTTTGCATTGACGGAGATGCTGTATCTGGGACACATTATAGGAGTGGACGAGGTGAGAGTCCACGAGGAGAAGATCAGGGCTATCAGGGACTAGCCAGAGCCACGGAATGTAACAGAACTTCGAGGGTTCATTGGTATTTGCACCTATTACAGGAAGTTCGTCAAAGGCTTCTCTCCGCTTGCTGCACCCCTCACGGAGTTGACGAGGAAGGGGGCATTCAGTTGGTCGGATACGGCACAGCGAGCTTTTGATATAAGCTCAAAGGTGATGAGCGATTGTCCGTGTTGGCATTGCAGTTACGACCCCTTTGTCCTAGAGTGCGATGCATCGGGGAGAGGGGATTGGAGCGATATTGATGCGGGGGGAGGGTCGTGCGATTGCGTTCGAGAGCCGGAAGCTCCTTCCACACGAGAGGCTTTATCCCATCTATGACAAGGAGATGTTGGCCATCATGCATGCGTTGGCCAAGTCGGCCGATGCACAGTAGGTGGTGAGTTCGGTGAGGACGGTCCTTGCGTGCAGTAGCACACGGAAACGACGATTGCGGGGAGGCGACGGTGGATCCGCAAGATCCAGGCTTACGACTTTGACATAGAGTATGTCAAGGTGAAAAATAACGTGGTAGCTGATGCCCTTTCCCGTAGACCAGCCACGTTATCACTCATGAGCTTGGACGGCGGCGGAAGGCTCGACTGCGGTTCATCCCCCGCGACGATTTGCATGCGAGTCTTTCTCCTGACGAGGTAGCCGGTGCGTACGGGGTGGCCGGCAAGGTCATCTATTACAGGGACAGGATCTTCTTGACTGAGGGATCTCAGCTCAAGAAGAAGATACTCCAGGCTTCACACGATTCACCGTTGGCGGGCCATCAGGGGTTCACCAAGACATACAGGGCTATTCGGGAGAGGTTCTCATGGAAGGGCCTCAAGGAGGACGTACTCCAGCATGTCAGGGAGTGTGATGTTTGCCAGCGGAACAAGGGAGAGATGAGTCATCCTGCGGGGTTGTTGCAGCCTCTTCCCATTCCGGAGGGGAAGTGGGAAAGTATTTCGATGGACTTCATCACGGGGTTGCCCACAGTACAGGGCAAGGATTGCATCTTCGTAGTGGTTGACAGGCTAACGAAGTATGCTCACTTTTTCGCCATTTCTGCACATCACACAGCGGCACAGGTGGCAGAGTTGTTTTTCCGGGAGGTCTTCAGATTGCATGGTCTACCCAAGACCATTGTTAGTGACAGTGACAGCCGTTTTATGGGTGGATTTTGGCAGGGGCTCTTCCGACGAGTGGGGACCGAGTTGACACCGCGCACTAGTTATCATCCCCAGACGGACGGGCAGAGGGAGATAGTTAACAAGTGGCTAGAGGGCTACTTGCGTAACTACGTCAGCGGGCAGCAGAGAGCATGGCTGAAATGGCTACATCTGGGCCAGTACTGCTACAACACAACCCACCATATGTCTATCGGTATGACACCTTTCTATGCATTATATGGATATCATTCCATATCTTTTGTGGAGATGATGTTTGGTGTTAGCAGGGCTCTGCGAGCCAAGTTATGGATCCAAGAGAGCCAAGATATCCTCCAGACTCTCAAGGAAAACATAGCCACAGCACAAAATCAGCAGAAGTTGTATGCTGATAAGGGTCGGGTGAAGAGACGCTTTGAGGTAGGGGACCTAGTCTACCTACGGTTACAGCCATACCGACAGTGTTCGCTCAAACAGAAGGGGGCAGAGAAGCTAAAGCCTCGTTTTTATGGACCATACAGGGTGATACGCAGGATCGGGCAGGTTGCATATGGGTTGGAACTGCCCCAAGGCAGTCGGATTCATAACATCTTCCATGTATCATGCCGGAAGAAACCTTCCAGGTCAGCATGTGGCAGTCTTAGGGGAGCTACCACCTACGGATGATGAGGGGCACTTGGTGTTGCAGCCAGAGGCCATTATTCATACCAGGAAGAGGCAATTACGGAGCAGGACAGTCCGGGAATTCTTGGTAAGGTGGAAGAATTTGCTGGATGAGGATGCCACTTGGGAGAGCGAGAAGATTTTGCAGCATCCATCACTTCAGTTGCTTGAGGACAAGCAACATTTTGCCAGGGGAGACTGTAATATTCCTAATTAGCTTTGCTAGTGGAATATTTCATTTTTGCTTTGTTCTTGCTTTAGCTAGAAATAATAAATAAAGTGAGAAATAAGAGGGGTCACCTCACAGTCATCTCACTTTATAAATAAAGTGTTCTTTTCCTAGTTGCTTGACGTTATAACTTAGAGAGGGGGCCTTGGGGGTCCACATGATTATGATGGGGAGGCATCAGGCTAACCCAAGGTGAACTGCGGAGGTCAAAGGAGAGTAAGGACGCAGTTAAGTTTTGGAGGGAGTTTGGCATTATGAAAGGAGGGGTTCTCACCTCATTTGGCTCATTCATGATTTGATATTATTGTTGAGAGCTAGACTCTTGTGCGCCGACTAGCTGGGATTTGTTTAGTCGATTTGTGACCTTGTTTAGCAGTGCTGTAGAGTGTCTCCCGGTCGGAGATCTCACCACTTAGCCTCGGGGACTTCGAGTGCACCTTACTGGCTGGAGGTTATTTTACGGTTTCACCCTTGGCTTCGGGGACTTCGAGTGCTGCCCAAAGAAGGTTACGATGCAGTACACCTTTCGATTTCGGTAGCAAAGTAACGGCGAGTTTGGTGCGGTTGAAGAGGAGGAGCCCTCTTGTGGGCTGTGAGTTCGAGAGGAGGGACGTTTGTTTCGGGGAGAGAAGGACGATCGACGAGAGGAAGTGAGGACGCGACTCGGGGAGGACGCGGTCGAAGAGATACGGCGGGCGGCGGCCAGGAGAAGGAAGGACGCAGATCAGTCTTGGAGTGAGGACGCTGTCCAGTTCTGAAGAGGAGGACACAGATCTGAAGGCACATTGATAGATCCAGCCTTGGAGAGGGTAGATCTGAGCAGATATTTGCAGATCTAGTTCTGTATGGTGCAGATCTGAAGGTATAGCACTAGATCCAGCTTGGGAGATTGCAGATCTGAGGAGATATAGGCGGATCTAGCCTAGATCTGAAGAGATAACATCAGATCCAGCCTTGGAGGCTGCAGATCTGAAGAGATATTGTCAGTTCCAGCATAGATCTGAAGGGTTGGTAGCAGATCTGACCTAGGAGGACGCAGATCAGGAGGGATAGGACGCAGATCTGGTTTGGAGGCTTCAGATCCAGCAGATCTGAGCATTCAGGAGGCAGATCCACCAGGTAGGACGCTGATCTGAGGAGCAGGCTTGTGTGAGGTGGGCTCAACAGCGTTTTCTAGCATTCAGTAGCTGATCCATCCATCTGGAGGTTTTGGTGATTAGTGCTTCATCTGTTTCTGCGCTGTCACTAGTAGAGACAGCGTTTTCCATTGATGAGGGTTTGGAGTTTGAGATCAGCTATTTTCCAGTCTCCAGCTCATAGCACCAGCGCAGTCCAGCTTCGGTCTTCAGAGCAGCTAGGACGCTGTCCTTGTTGCAGTCATTATTTATCTGAGAGGGTCTCCACTTGCCCAGGGCAAGGATAAGTGCACTTACTCTGATTTTCTTGTACTCCTCTCCATGTACTTTCAGATTAATAAAATGGCTCAGTTTTCTGGCATCCTATGTGTAATTGTTCAGTGATCTGGTTCAGCATTGTATTTTCTATATCTGTCTGGCATATTTCTGTTTATTACTGGTTATTTCCCTTTGGGGATATTACACAGTTGGAGGAAGACATGGCACTTGGAGGCCAAATTTCGTGGGTCAAAACTAGGCCAAACCCTTTTTTCGTTTTGGTGGGTTTTATTTGAGGAGCTCGGGGTTGATTTTTTGGAATTTTCTGAGCACTAGATGTGGGGTTTCTAGTAGCATCTTTCCAGCAGACACTGAAGTTTTACTGGGGTAGCGTAGGGCATCATTGTAGCAGTTGATTCTACCATTTTGGCTTGTCACTTTATCACTTAGGCTTTGTCATGCTTTCCATTGAGGCAAGCCCAGGTGCACTTCTTCCACACTATTGTACTATTGCTCCAATTTCTTAATAAAATTGCTCAGCTGGTTATCATTTCTGGTTTTTACATGGGTGTGCACTGTGTTGACCACACTTTGTCAACTACCCCATAGCAGTACACCCCCATTTTTTCAAATGGGATTTGTCATGTTCGACGTGGTTGCGCCATTCAGATTCCATCATCCAGATTTCATCGACAGTTGACATTGTTATAAATGATGTAAACCCATTTTGCATGTAATGATGTAAATGATCTAAGTAAGACCGTCAATGTATGTAACAACCTAGGTAAGCCTAGTATGTTGTTGATGACTTCCATCCTAGGAGGTTTTTTGTCTCACTGATTCACGAAAGTTATCGGCAGAGTTTTTCCCTCCAGCCTCACCCCAAAGCTAGGGTGGATTTTGTTATCAGCATACTAAGTGAGTCCTAGTGTTTCTATCGAGTCCTTGTAAAAGTAGTTTGAGCTACTTGGCTTACTAGATCATATTTTGAGTCGCAGAACTGGGTATTTATTTGAGGGTCTATACAAATGGGTTTTCCCCCTTCATGTATGTAAATGTATTATCTCATGTAAAAGAGGGTTGGAAAAATAATTAAAATCCCCTCTTAGTCAATTAATTAATTTTTTTGATCAATTAATTAATAAACCAGAAATTTAATTAATTTAGGGTCCTAAGTTAGGATTAAATCTTTAAAGGCAAAATTTGTGGGTCCTTGGAAAATGATTTTGAAAGCCCCAAGCCAAGGGAATATTGAGAATTTTAAGAGATATTGGACCTTTGGGCCTTGGTGGTTAAGTCAAGGTCAAAATTTTGGGGTAATTAACTCAAAAATAATATTTTTGAGTTAATTAAAATTGAATTAAATGATAAATTCTTTTTTTCCCCAAAATTTTAATTTCAACGCTCCAGATTGAAAGATAATTAAATCTTTTGGACGGTTGAGATTATTTTGACGAGGATCATCCAAACTAGCCGTTAGAGATCTTGTCCTATAAATTTAGAGGTCTTTCTCATTCTTAAGTCATCCGATCTCAGGATCGTGCACTTGCTCTTAGAAGCTCTTGTAAACTTTTTTGAGGAATAAAGCATAAAGACTTTGGGGTTACAAATCTGGATGTTCCTTCTCAGATCTATGTGGTGAATTGTCTCTAAACTTTGCTACTTGGTTTCTTGCATTTTATGGTTGATGGCCTTCATGGATTAATCTGCATATAGGTATCTTATGCAGTTTTCTGGGTTTATAAAATAACATTCTGATTTTTCTGCAAAGGTCTCATGTTGTTTTCTTAAATCTCTATCGATCTAAGATTCAGATCTAAGTGTGCAGGGAATATTTTTTAAGATTGGGCGTCTAGGGAAGTCTTCGGTTGGACCAGCCGACTCTCAATAAACATAAATTTGATAAGCTCTTTATTTGTTAAATTTCAGGTCTATCTTACGATATTTGTGATTTTGCAGGGTTTCGAAGGCTTGTGCCTCTCACTAAAAACTTTAAATCTCTGAAAACTGTGCTAAAACGGATTTAAATCTGACCATGAGGGTTTTAAATTTGTAAACTAGTTGTAAATTTGTAAATTTTTTAGGATTGTGAGGGTTTAATCGTTTCTTGGTGTGTATCTTCAGATCAGGTTGGTTTATTGCAGATTGAGGGTTCAAATCGAATTTTTTTTTAGAATCTGAGGCAGATCTAGCCTCCAAAGGCCAGATTTGACCTCAAATTGCTACTGTGGGCGAGATCTAAAGGTTATTGAGTTCAAGGAGCATCTGAAAATCTGAATTTTGAAAGAGAAAATCTTAAAATTTGTTGGGCGGATTTTTTGTACTACTGGGTTCTCTCAACGCTGCCTCTGTCCTCAACACTACACCATTCTTTGAGTGACGTCTCCCTCACTGCATTCATTTACTCACCTCTGCCTGCCTGCCCGAATCTTTTCTTTTATGCCCTTCCTATTTCTCTTTGCATCGAATCCTATCTTCCGCGTTCAACCTGATATCTTAGGCATCGACTTCTTTTTGTTATCCCTATATCTGCCCTCATTTTTGCTGCCGTCCAGCATCTCCATCGATTTCTAAACATATCTTCTCACTGTCAGCATTGATCCCTTTGTGCTCCCTTCTGCCTGTCCGTCTAGCGTCCTCACTGTGCCGTCGAGTTAACCCTGGTGTTCCAGTCTCGTTTTCTCTTCTCTGCCGTCTGCTCCGTCCGCCGTCCGACCTGCAAATTCAAAATGAATACACACTATTGAAATGATAAAAGCCGCGTTTCATTATTTTGTATAGTTCGGTTTCTTTTTTAGCGTTAGGTTTAAAATAAATTTTGATTTGTTAGTTGTAGTTTAATGGTTAGTTGTAGGCTCTAGGATTAGTTAGGTATTAAATAGATTTCGATTTGTTTTGGGTTAGTTATAGGTTAGGATTTTAAGTTTAGTGATAGCGTTAATTTAGTTCCCGTTTTTTTTATTTAATTCAATTTCTTTTAATTTTATTTAACTTTTAGTTTGCTTAGTTTTAGATTTTCTTTTTTGCTAGGTCAGTCGAGTTTGATTTTAATAACGTTTAGTTTTAATTTAATTTTAGATTCGGTGTTGTATCATAGTTTTAGCTAGGTTGTAATTTTATTTTTTGAATCTTAGTTTAGTTTTGACTTTAGTGTGGTTTAAATTTAACTTAGTTTTAATTTTTAATGATTGGCTTTAGATTTTAACTTAGTTTCAATTTATTTTAATTTTAATTCTAGTTGTAGATTATAACTTTTTATTTAGATTTAGATTTTCAACTTGTTTTAGATTAAAAAAATAAAAAATCCTAAAAATCTATAAAACACAAAAACATAAAAAAAATTCAAATTTTCTAGAGTCAAATGGGCTAATTTTATTCTTATCTAAAGTTTTGACTATAGAAATATTTTCTGGATAGAAATTAATTGAAACATTTTAAATCCTGGCATTTTCATCGTATTGTTTCATGGTTGTAGTGTCTTTCATTGAATATCATTGTGATCAATCGTGTTTTAATAAGCAGCAGTTAATTGTCACTTGTTTATAATTGCATAACGGGATTCTGTTTGACTCCATAAGGCACTGGTCATTAAACGTGAAATCTAATTTAGATCTGTAGAATCTCGTTCATTTCTATCAAGTATTTGATGTTTTAGCTGTGTCTCCTGGATTTATCATCCTCATTTGTAATAGGGTCTACCTCCCTTAGCTTGCAAGGAGACAGTTTAAATAGAGAGATTGGGGATAAGAGTAATAGCGCCCAATCTGAGCCATTGTCGCGGTGCTTCGACAATCTGTGCGACAACACACTGAATGTTTAAAATTTCAGGTGTTATATTTATTGTTTGCTTTGCATATCATTGTTTTTCCTAGTTTGGAACATCACAGGTGAGGCCTAGCATTCCAACCCTTCTTTTCCACGTGCCTATGTAGCCCCTCAATGGACCAGTGCAGTAACTTTCTAAGATTTAGACAAAAAACCGTAGAATATCTTATGAAAGCACAATAATCTTATGACTAACATGTGTATACCGGCACATATATAAGTACATGTTTATATATTTGTTGAAATTATCCTAACTATATAAATACTTAAGAAATTTATGCACAATATTTTACAAGAAACTTGAAGCTATAAACATTTCTTTGTGAAATTGAATTCCATGAGATGCATTCACTGTTGAAGTTGTAACTAGAGTCGGTCTTCGTAATGTAAATTTTTCATTGATGTATATTTATATTTATGATATTTTTTTCAAAGCATGTTCATCGTAATTAGAGAGTCAAAAATAATTTATTATGAGTCAAAAGAAAATGTAATTAAGTCATGTCCCATTTGGAAATTTGTAAGAAAAAAGAATTTGAATTTTTTATTGAGTCATTAGTTCACAAGTTGACTGTAATATTCCTAATGGAAAAATTACCAGTGATACCAAAGCAATGTCCAAGGAACAAATTTATTGATAAACAATCATAACCCAAATCAAAACAAAATAGACACCAGTAAAGGATTATGTGTCATTTTATTAATATACATAGAACAAGTACATAAAATGAGTTGAAATGATAGAACCTCGGCTTGTTATGCAAGTTGAGCAAAACCCAAAAAAGATAGCTTGAACCCAAGTGTGGAAGTGTCCTTGGAGTGATCTGCCCACTACCCAAAAATAAGTTGTTGTTGGATACTGGCTGTAATACTGATCTTAGGGCTGAACACTGCTCGAAATGCTTTGAAAATTTAACCACAGACTCCTCTCACCAAACCCACAAAAACCCAAAAATGGTTTGGGCTAAATCCAGATGATGAATAAGACCTCCTAAATGTTAATTTTGGCAGCTCAAGGACAAATTCCCTCCTTTGGACAATCTTCCTCATCAAGTAATGTGAAAATTTTATCTATTGCAACAACTGGAAATTATTCTTCTAACTGTAAATTTAATTATGCAGTTTATTTTCTATGACAAACAATGAATAAAATCACAACTGCAATTTTCACCATAAAAATATTACGGAAAATAAAATAATGAAAACTGATAAATTTTAACACATACACAAGAATTTTTGACACAGTTATCTTGGACAATTGTCCTCGGAAAAACCCAATGCAGGAAAACCGGTGCAACAAAGGAGGGTTTTATTATTATTTTTCGGCAACAATTCTAAGTACAATAATTTAGATGCTCAATTGCCAATCTAATCTTAGGAAAATACTAGCAAGAGTATTGTGAAAATTTCCTCTCACCCCATAGGTAATTTCTGCCACTGAAATTACCTCCCTAGCCTCTGCGTTAAGCCTCCTACGTCACCCTTTGTGCAGTGCTTACGCATACCCTGTGGGGATTTTGGCCTTCTTTCCTTTGCCTCTTCCCAGAGATGGAAATCTTCCTCCCAGAATTCTGCTACCCTCCTCTACCACCTACTACTCACCCTCTGGCTCTATCTTCTCTGCTGAATCAATGCCACTGAGAAAATCGAACTGCCTGGGCAACTGAGTATTTGCACTGGTGTATCCTCCATCTACCCATCAACTTCTTCTTATAATATTTTTTTGAAGCACCAACGACCAAGATTAAAAGATAATAAATGGCCCTAATTAATTCCTTGTCGATCCGTGTGGGTTTCTAGATGATTCTCACCTTATCTCAATTAATACTGATTAATTAACCATATTCCCTAAGTTTACACTTAGGAAATATTTAAAAATTGCTTAATAATGTAATTGAGACACTTCTAAGCAGAATTTCCAAAAACGATTTATGGGTTTTGGAGGTCTCATGTATTCTAGCCCCTCCACAAAGTTTCTTGGTTAGAACACATTCGATGCTACAAAAACTTACACTCCCTCTTAGCGAGAAAAGTGTTATGAAACAAAATTTACAGCAGTGGTAAAACAGTGAAAAAATAGGGTCTAGAGAGCAAACCCTAGGCCCAAGGCCTTGAAGATCTCTTGCTCCAAATTTCCTGAAACTTTGGGATCAAGTTTCCACTTGAAAAAAAAATATATTTTGAGGCCCAAAACCTGCAAAACCACCAAGTATTCAGTCCAGAAAAATCAGAGATGGATTGAGGTCCAACAAAGGCCAAGGAGGGCCAACAGCAAGCCCAATAGGGCTAGCGTTGGGCTAAAAAATGTTGAGGGTTAGTGCTAGAGGGGAGAGGCCTTGGAGGGCCTAACGACTAAGGGAAAAAGCCATAAAGGGCTGTCGTGGGTGTAATATTCCTTTTTTTGGTCTCACTTATGACAGGGTTAGGATGGACTTCCAAAGTTGAGAGCAGACAGGTCACAGGTATAGGTTGGTGTCATTAGCAAGCCCAGGGGCTTTTTGGAGGAGTTTGAGGAGTTTTTATGAGAACCGGTAAAATTCTCTTGATATATTACATCATGCGCACCGTTTGCCTTTCGTTCCAGAGCATTCCGACAACTTTCGAAAAACTGAGTTATTTTTGGGCTTAACTCAATTGATTACGCTCAAGGTCGAATTCCAGGAGGAAAACGGGATAGAACACCATAGTGTAATAGCTCGTTGGATCCAGGACGAGAATACCTACATGTTGGGATGGTTGCACATGAGTTTTAGTGACCTGAGGAGACATGGTAGCCGATTTACTCTTTCTTGCATTAAAAAGGAATATTTGAATTGGAAAATAAGAGGGAAAAGTGCTCCATGATTAAAATAATAATAAAATAAGGCTCTAGAAGGATCCATGTGATCTATAAAGAGAAGAGGACGAAGCCATTGAGGGACATCTTGGATTGGATCATTTTCTTATGTGAGAGGTTGGAGAACTTGGTTCTCTACTTCATTGGTAGCCCTAAGACGGAAACCCTAAGGTGGATTGTCGAGTGTTGGACGAAAACCCAACTCTCTTTGAGAGGACTTCATTTAGAAGTTTTGCAAAGCTTCAAGCATTGCTGTGAGGATCATTCAGATCTTCAATCGACGCTTCATTGTCTTTCAGTGGGTTCAGTGGCAACTGTTGCCGGAGGTAGAGTGCAGCAGTTCAATTTTGGAGGCCATTACAGTGCAATAGTTTATATTGATGGAAAATTATCCATCTTAGCTCTTTTGGGTCAGATATATATGTAACCCCAGTTATCATTTATAATAAAAAGTTGAGATTCTTCATGTTTGATGTGTTAATGAATTGCACTATTTTATGTGTCTTTATTTTACATGGCAATCTTCTGTTAATTGATTCAGTAATTTTATGGTAAAATGTTGGATTAGTAATATTTTGGTAAAATTGGTAAAATATCCCATTTGGGACGTTATAGTGGGCCTCAAAGGGCCAAAACCCAGGGTAAGGAGGAGGTCGAGGGCTTGGGGAAGGCCCTAAGGCTTGCGACCTAAGGCTTGGAGGCCTATGAGGCCTGCCGCAATCCGTTAGGGGCTACAACTTGGAGGAGGGAGGAGAAGAGGGAGAAGGGAGGACAGAGGGCCATGGAGGGGGACAAAGGGCCGAGGAAGGGAGGCCGAGGCCTCAAAGCCTCACGGTTGAGCCCAAAAATGGCCTTAAGCCAAGACGCAGGGAGAGAGGAGGAAGGTCAAGGGCCTTAGGGCCTACGACTAGCCTCATAAAGGCTTGAAACCTTGATGTTGAGGGTTTGGAGGCGAAAACCAAGGATATGAGCCCTAAAAATATTGAAACCCTCACTCCAAATTTTTTTTTTTCAGCTCTTCAATTTTCTGAAAATTCTTCCATGGTTGGCCCTGCAAAATTTTTAGAGACTAGATCTTACCCTTAAGGTCCTAGATCTAGCTCTAGTCCGGCTTCTCCGATTGGCTTCATCTACAAAAAATGGAAATAAAACACCCAAAACCCCAAATATATACAAAATCTCAAAACCCCAAAACCCCGATTAGAAAAAGTAATTTACAAATTTAAATTACAGATCTATTTACAAAATAAAATATACAAGGGTTTTAAAATAAATTTGAGAAATAGTTTTTTATGGAATTTTTTCTTTGACAAATGGCTAAAAGTACTATAGAAACCCAATGCATGCTATAGCCTTAGCTAAGATTAAATCCACCACATAAATATTTGGGATCCAAGCAAAGTTGGTTCCTACCCACAGTTTGTGAACTTGGAGACCAAGGACTGAAGTACCTGCAAACACTATGTATTTATCTCAAGAAAATTCGTTAATCATATGGCGAATCAAATCACCTAATATTAGCCCAAAACTATCAATAGAATGATTCTATCTCCATCTAGTGAAAAACAGATCTTACCATTTATCAGCACAACATAGGAAAGGCTGTAGTCAGTACATACCTCAAATCAATGCACATGGAACACCTTGAATTGCACCCCAAAGTATTTATTATGATAGAAATAAAAGTTCCCAATGTGACAATAGTATTACATAAATGGTTCAGCAGCAATTTACTAGCAAGAAATCTGATGGCTAGAGACTCAAATGACTCTTTAATTTATAGATAAATCCTCCAAGTGGAAAAATAATGGCTAGTTTGTTTGATTCTTGTCAAAATAATCTCGGTTGTCGAAAAATATTTGATCATTTTTTAATCTTAGCCGTTGAATATTTTTTTTTGAGTAATTTTCGAATTTATCATTTAATTCCATTTTTATTAGCTCAAAATTCATTATTTTGAGCTAATTTCTTCAAAATTTTGATTTTGACTTAACCATCAAGGTCCAAGGGTCCAATTTTTCTTGAAATATCTAATATTCTCTTGGTGGAGGACCTTCAAAAGTTAATTCTTTTAAGACCCACGAATTTTTCCACTTGGAGAATTAATTTTCCTAAGACATTTTAATTTGACTCTAAATTAATTAATTTTCTGGCTTAGGATTTATTTAAATTTTTCCAGAAAAATTAATTAATTGACATTTGAGGGGATTTAATGGTTTTTCCATCCTCTAATATTTTAGCCATGGTGTCTAAGTATGAAGGACCATGCATTAAAATATTTTTTACATAAAATTTACAATTCAACCCTCAAAGGGGGAATACCCGTTCGACTTAGACCCTGCGACACAACATGATCTAGTAGACCAAGTGATTTGTAATAAAATAATTTAGCCAATTAGCTTAAATTATTCCTAAATCACTTTTACATAATAATCGACCAAAACACTAAGACTCACTTAAGACTTTGACGAAGAATTTCACCCTAGCTTTGGAGTGAGGTTGGAGGGAAAAACTTTGCCGACCATCCGTGTTTAGAAACACAAATGAGTCAGTGAAACGAAAAACCTCCTAGGACGAAACTCTTATAAAAATAATAGGCTTACCTAGGTTGTTACATACATTGATGGTCTTACTAGCATCATTTACATGACATAGCTTGCAGGATGGGTTTACAATGACACATAAAAATTGTTGATAGATGATCCGATTCTGTGGAAAAAATTTGTACTTCCACTTCCTTGAAACTTTGACAAATATTGTGCAACACTCACAAAAATGAAAATGGAGATCTTCATCTTATATTTTTCTGCTATCTCCTTGCAAGTCTTCTTATATTCATCCATTCTATTTTCTGGCACTTGGAGGCTTTTAGGATCAAGATCGTCATTATCATCCTCGGAGGACATGCTTTCTTTTCCATGATCTCTTCAGCATAATCTTTGAGGTATTCATCAATGCTCTCATCAAGGTCAACTTGTTCATTTTCAACTTCACTTGCATACTCAATGATGTCTTATTCTTGATGATCTAAGAGGTGATCTGTTTCTTGCTCAGGGTTTTCTTCATGCTCACAAAAGGCTTCCTCAAATTCTATGTTCAAGATTTGACATGCTTCCTCACTGGTTTTAAAGGTTGGTCCTTTATGGAAGAAGAAACATGAAATTAGTATAGAGGAGGAAATGCTCTTATGCTATAACAACCTAAGCCAATCATACTCAATACCAAGGGATAGGATAAATAAGTAAAACCTGTCATTGGGCCGAGTTATGTTGAGTCTTGTTGGACACCTAATCCTCTTTGAGTAGGTGTAGAAGGCGAATGGACATAGGAAGTCCAAGAGACCTTGGAATGTGGAATCCAAGGGTCACCTAATGTCCTATAAATACATCATTTGTGAATGATAAATGGATCCAATGTTTGTATTTCTCATGTCTCGTGTGTTTACTATGTTTTCCATATCCATGTTTAACATGGTATCAGAGCGGGTTCCTTCCTGCCCTGCTGAAATTTGATTGTGCAGAACTGTCCCTTTGTCAGCAATTTCTTACCTGGTTTCTGTGCTCTCTACATTATCAAAATAGCGAAAAGTGTTCAGTCTCTCTGTCATTACTGCAACATCTGCGCTCTCCAATTTGAGCCATATTCCCGACATACTCCATATACTGTGCATCGTACTCCATATACGTTTTTGATCCATCATCCAATCAACCTTCCTCCTGGTATTAATAAAAATCACGCTCTGTGTGATTTCCAAAGTTTCATACAGATCACATAGTGTATGAAGCTTCCAATCCTCTCGGCATATCTGATTCCACAACAGCCTTGTCTCTAGTCATATCATCCTTGTATTCCTGTCTCAACATAGTCTGCGCAACTGGATTGTTTGCACCAATCCCTGCAGCCTTCCATCCTCCATAATTTCCACTCGGGTCACTCATACAAAGCTGGAACCCATATTTCTTATCCCATCCTGCAAACAGAAAGGAAACACCAAAGGGCCGAAGTCCTCCAAATTGCATGTACCCTTGCTTCGTATCACAGAGGGATTGAACCAACTATTCAACAGGTATGGGCTCTTGGTACGCAAAGGTGCACCTTTGTGCCTGAACTCTGGTAGTGTTAATCAAAATGTCTGTGTCTGCCATGATTCCAGCGACTGCACGTGAAACTTTATCATCGACCTTGTACATTTTCTCTATGGATTCGGAGGTCTGAAGAAGCTTGGAAGTAACCCATTTTAACTGCATTTTATCACGTTGTCCACACATTAACCGGTTGTGTTTGTTGCCTCTCCACACTATATACCACAAATGGTATAGCGATGTCGACTCTCGGTCAATAACGCTTCCTCCATACCATGTTGGGGCCCGAACTCACCTCCCTCTATCACGCTGGTACCTCCATCTTCACCTCCCTAGCTTCTCCTTTCTGGTTCGATGCAGCAGAAGCAGTAGAAATCTATGAAGAACAGTGTTTCCCTCAACATCATCACCCGAATCTCATCACATTCAATACACGACAGTGTCGATCTTCCCATACACATTTCACCGTTGCACCTTTACACAATCGCTCCAAGTAACTCCCACTGGCATTGCCTTCTACTCAATCCTCCCTTCTGCGCATCGCCTTCCTTTGGCATTGCCTTCCACTGTGGCATCAAACCTCCAGTCACTACGCATTACAGACTCCATTCCTCCACTCCCACAGTGCAGTCAGCCCTCTTGGCATCAAGCCTCCTCATTGTGGCATCTGTTGTCAATTGAAATATGTAATTCCTCAGCTACTTCCTCATTTCCCGCATCCACTGCCTCAACTCCAACTACATATGCAGGAGGCCAGACTGAGCTACAAAGGTTCGATTGGTCACGTGAGAAAGAGGATGTTTATTAATAAAGTTTATTATTTGTGTATCGTATTTAGCAAAACATTTTAATGAGGACTATTGAAACTAGAAAGAATAAATGGTTTTGAAGGTACATGTTAGAGCACTTTTAGGTTATCTGGAGGAGCATGGATATAAAAATTATGATTATGAGGGTGAATTGCATTTTTTCTAGACGAATTAGAAGCTAATCATGAAGCTTATGTAATGATATTGGAGGAGAAACCCATTTCCCTTTGAATACTTTGCCCTTTACTAAGCTTTTGTCGCAGCATGCCCGAGGATTTGAAATTATTGCCTCAATGTTCAGGTTGGGTTTGAAATTGTGATATATTTTGTTGGTTTTCAAATTTCTGTGTTCTGGCGGATGGTAGAGTTGAAGCTTATTCCAACACTTTTCAAAGCAATATATTTGGTGATCTTATTCTACAGCTCCTCTAAGAATTTAGTTGTTGGGGTCGAGGCAGAAAAATGTTTTGGGGCAGTTTTTGCTAGTGAAACTCATTGAGGAGTTGAAACTGGTAGAGGAGTTTATGCCAGGAGTCAAGATCTGAATTGTTCCAGGCGGTGTCTTGATTACAAATATTTTTTCACAAGCATCAGGGATTTTTTATATTTTTTTAAAAGTTGCAGCTATTTGGTGAGATATTTGTTCATTTGTAGCTAAAGCATTGCTATGAAATGGATCAAATTGATGATGCATTAAAGTTATTAAATAACCTAATATGTTCCACTATTGATGGGATGGTAAAAGTCAGCAAGGAAACTCTCTCTTACATTCAGACCTATTTGCATAACGCACAAGAAAACATTGATTTTTTGGAGCTTGAATCTTAGCTACAACAACAGGAGTTACAAAAGCATAGTTATCATTTTGAAGTTCACTTTGATCAGACCATTGAGCCCATTTCAAGAGCAAATTTGTATGCAGGTGCAAAATCTCAGATTCCACCTCCCAAGCCCATCATCAAACCTTGGGAAGAGCTTGTCCATAACAAGCACCAAATTGGTCTTGGATATGACAAGGAGGCGTCTTTTCATATTCTGGACTACTCCAACCCCATCAAATTTTAGGGTGTCAGATTTCTTCGTGATAGCTCTCCTTCAACTGTTCTAGATTCTACCTCTCTTCCACAACACCAACAACAAATTGTAAAATGCCAACACTGTGACCGAGTTGGCCATATGAAATATCATTGTTTCGATCTTGACCCATGCAAGCACTGTGGTTAGCACACTCATTCTTCACACAAATGCTTCAGAAACAAGCCTCTTGCAAGAACAAAGATTCATCTTGGATGGATCTGTTCTTGGCAATGGGCATCAACAACCAAGAAGATGTTTCAATCATATGTCAGAACTTGTTCAAGAGTATTGAACAGTCTTGTAGTTGAGTTTTCACCATCATCTCACCTTATATCTGATAGGGGAGAAAACGATGGTCATATACAAGCTTAGAAGCCACATCAAGCGAGCCTGAGCCACAACCTGTCATTCCAGATTCATAATTGTAGCTAGAAACACAAAAGTTCAAGCGAGCCTGAGTCACAACCTGTCATTCCAGATTCAGAGTTGTAGCCAGAGACACAGATGCCCATGAGCATGCCTTTGGTTGGTGGTTAGCCTTAAACCATCTATGCGAGGTTGAGCTTCTCCCTCTTTAAAGAATTCAGGACACTTCCTCTAGCAGAAGACTTCAGCTTCTTGCTAGTTTTGGTAGAGTTCCAGGAAATTCATCAAGCATTCTAGAGTTGGTGGTCATCCTTAAACCAGCGCAGGTTTGTAGACCTCCCTTCTTCCAGGTTGAAGGTCTCCCTCTTCAAAATCTGAGGAGCACTTCCTCTAGCAGAAGACCTCAGCTTATTGCCAGATTTGGAAGAGTTTCGGGAACTGCACTAAGCGTTCCAATGTTGGTGGTCATCCTTAAACCACCTCTTTATGCCAACATTTCAGAGAGCTCATTCAGCCTAGTGCTGCCATGCATACTTTGCAGATTTTTATTACAACTCTCTTCTTGGACTCACACATACCCCTTCGGATTAAGGGGGGAATGTTGGACACCTAATCCTCTTTGAGTAGGTGTAGAAGACGAATGGACATAGGAAGTCCAAAAGACCTTGGAATGTGGAATCAAAGGGTCACCTAATGTACTATAAATACATCATTTGTGAATAATAAATGGATCCAATGTTTATCTTTCTCATGTCTCGTGTGTTTACTGTGTTTTCCATACCCGTGTTTAACAAGTCTTGAAATATATCTCAGGAATTTCATGATATGATTGGATGCTAAAAGAGGATCCCCATTGTATATTGGCACTTCCTTTAGGTACTCTGGTTTGGGGTTCGACAGGATCCATGTTATATCCAAGGAGGGAAAATGATCGAGTAACATGTTGTTGGTTTTTGAGTATTAATGACATGGGAGTCACCATGGTGAATGAAAATTGCCTTGACGAATGCTTGCTTCACCCTACAAGCATTTAAATTTAGTAGTTCGATTAAGAACAAGGGCTTTGTTCTTCCAATGGAGTCACCAAAAGAGGGTATATTTTTTCTTTGAAAGGATTACCTCTCCAAATATTAGACCAAGGAGGTAGACCTTCTTCCTCCCCGAAAACGACACCAGAGATATTGTTGCACAAACTAGCAGGCCTTGTAAATAGGCAAAAGCTAGAGGGCACAACAGCACTTGGGATATATGTCCACTGTCACCACAGCCAAAGTCCCCTACTCTTCTTGGATTTTCACTGACAAGAGGAGTCCCAATATTACTCACTTGTGATAGATGTGTATCTATGTTAGGTTTGAAGTGAGGAAAGGTGGCTCATTCAATGGAAAGGTTCAACAAAACTATGAGCTTTGGGAGAAGCTAGTAAGACTTTCCACGAAAAACCCCTTTGAAAGATAACTACACGAGACCTAGGGTTGAGATATATAACGAGATATGAGTGCATCTAAGGTCAAGGTAGATAATAGAAAAGGCGATGTATGGTCTACTTCAACAAGTACTAAAGCAAATGCCTACAAAGAATCCCTAAGTTGAAGGATTAGATTCTAGGGTTCCCTCTTGATGTGACAACTAGGGCATCAAATTTCCGGAGAATCCACTGTGGCATTTCCACCAAAACTTGAGGACCCTAGAGGAGACACTAAGAAGAATTCTATCCAAGTGAAATTTGAAATGCCTTCCTCCAAAAGATTTCAAACCAAGCCCTAGGGGAGCCTCCTTATACTTAAAGGGATGAAAAATAGAGGTGAAAAGAGAGATAAATTTGAATTGAAAGTGATCACCAAGGATTTAAGATCAGTGCCTAATTATTGGGAGGCTTGGAGTCAAGGATAAGTCTCAATATGGACAACTCTCTCTTTTAAGGAAACCTAATGGAAGCCCCTTCGCTACCCATTTAGACATTTATACTTCTTAGACACTTGTTAATGGAGTTTCAAGGATGTAAATGCAAAATCCACCTAGTAAAATTCATCCATTCACTATCAAATTAGTAATACATGCAAAAATTCCCAATAGTTATAATTCCAAACAATTTTCAATAACCAGGGAACATTAATAACCATGAGATATTATTCCATGCAGGCATTAGCGAAATTTAGAAATTTATCATCAAATAGCAGTTACAAGATAGAGAAGAATATATCCATCCACCACAATTCCAATTAGAAGCTCCAAAAATGAGACAAGATTATCCAAACATCAAAATTCATCCAGAAAACTCCAAAATTCTCCACAAAATGCAGGTCCAAATTTGCCAATGAGGTTGAACATCCAAGAGATGATGATTTGTGATGAGAGTAGCTCTCATCTATTTATACAAATGTTATGAGTTCAAATTTCAAAAGACAAAGCCCCTTTACATGCCTAAGATGGTAAATAGCCCACCCATGGTTAAAAGCCAACCATGATCGCTTTAAAAATAAATCAGATTTCCCTCTTAAGCCCATGCAAGGTTGACATCATGCATGTGTGGAGGCCTAGAGGGGCAACATTGAGGCCTCTTGTGCTAAAATGTAGGAGAGGGCCTCAAAAATCATGATGAAGAGGGTGATACACTCCTTATGTTGCAAAACATCTCTAAACCCCTATTTGGGCTTTGTGGGCTCCAACTGGGTCTCATGGGTCTCCAAGTGGCTCAAAATCAAGTCGATGGTGCATCAATGAGGGATGGAAGATGACACATGCCCTCCCATGTCTCCCTAGGAAATACATAACCTCCTCTAGGCCTTGAATCAACTGCCAAGTGTCGGGTGCAACGTGTAGTTGACTGAGGCATCCTGCTTCAAGTGCATCATCATCTCAAATAATTGTGGCATGAGCAAGCAAATGGTGCCACTGAAGAAGCCCATGGTGTGGCAACCAATGCTCTGCATGAAGGCCCATGGCTCTCAACGCTTACCCTACAAATTCCATTGTGATCCTCTAGAGTCTAGATGGCTTGGATCCCATATAGGGAGGGAAATTCCAAGATGTAATATTCCTAATTAGCAATTCTGCTAATTGGAATATTAATTTTTTCCATTTTGTTAGCTATTACATTTTTTACTAAGAGAATGTGGGTTTGGGGGCCCAAAATTAGAATTAGGAGACTATAGGCATCGAAACATTAGTAAAAGGCAAATATTGCAGCTGTAGTGGAGGATGGGGGCCCAATGACGAGAGACTACGACCCACGTGTGACAGCGGAGTTATTGGTAAGAGCTAGAGGCAGCACAGTCTTATGGTGGGACCCAAGGGAACATTGAGAAAACTTAGATAGAAGGAAGCAAGATGCTCATTTGGATCATTCACTCATCTATTTCGAATTTGTCTATTGACAGGGCATGCTTGAGTAGTGAGCCAAGTCTGCATGTGTTGTTCATCACACAGGTGTCTTTGAGCGAAGATGATAGCCTTTGCTTCGGTGGAATTCGAGTGCTAGCCCAAGGGAGATGTTTTACCAGAGTTTGATCAGCCCAGCAGTAGAGAGCTTCATCCACGGTGAAAACAATCCAGTAGTAGTGCAGTGGCATCATCAGTAGTGCAGATGCTACACAGTTTCCTGAGGAGATCACTCTGGGAGTTGGGGAGTGAGAGGAGTTTTTGTAGGAGTTTTGGTGGGGAGGCTTAGAGCTTCCTAACTAGGATTTTCCAAGCAACTTGGTGGCTTCCAACACTAGAATTTCCAAGAGGACCAAATTGCCTAGTAGTTCAGAGAGCCATGCCCAAGAGGGCTAATTTCCGGGGTCAAGCATTTTGCAAATCCTTTGCAGGTTATTGTGGGTTTCTTGAGTAGAGTCCAGGGTTAAATTCCCAAAATTTTCTAAGTAGTGTAGCAAGCCCTAGAAGCAGGTCGTTTGGAGCAGCAATAGTATTTCTTGGCAAATAGAAGCGTGACCTTCAGCCATGAAGTGTACCATCAGTGAGGGATTCCAACACTATTTTAGAGGGCTTCTTTAGCTTTCCTTGAGCAAGCCCGAGTGCCTTCATTCCAACACCTCATCTTGTACACATTTCCTAAATTTAATAAAATGGCTCAACGTAGATTTTTTGGCTCAATGGTGTTTTAATTGCATGTTTTTGTTGTTCATGTTTATGTCTTTGTATGCCTGTTATTACTGTAAATTACCTTTGGGGATATTACAGTGGTATCATAGCTCATAAACTTGGCTCAACCGCTGGAGCAACGCAGTCTATGATAGCAGAAGACAAACAAAACGTGACATACCTTAGGCAGAGGTATAGGAGCAGAGAAAGAGAGTTAGAAATCACTCCAGACCCTATGACCAGTGAACTGGAGGTTATGGAGGCAAGGATGGGGGACGTAGAAGGGGAGAAGAGGAGAAAGGAGGAGGAATTTTCTCACCTTCTATTGAATGTAGTGCTAGATTTTACAAAGAACATTGAGGAGATGGGTCACCAAAATAACAATGGCAGTAAAGGAAAGGGAGTCCAAGGGGATTTCCAGGTGGGAGAAGGATCTGGTACCTCACATCACTAGGCATCACTTAACCCAAATATGCCTGCAGTACCATATACACGCCCACGGTCTACCATTCCTACGTTCCTAGCTTTAGGAGCGGGAGCACAACAGGAGCAGGAGGAAGCTCACTATGGAGAGTACTCTCTAGAGTACCAGTCCTATGGCCTAGAGTTCAGGAGGGCCATTACTTTCAAATATTTCTTCCAACTAAAGGGAAGAAACAAATCCAGAGGACAGAATGGAGGAGGCTACACACAGGGGAATGACTTACATCATACTATGGGGAGGTTGTTTCTCTCTACTTTTGATGGCTCCTCTAAGAGCTCAGCCAAGGCATGGGTTGAGAAGCTAGATGTTTACTTCCAGCTGAACCAAATGATGAAGGGAAAGGAAATCAAGATTGCCACGTTGCATCTGGTTGGGGAGGCTCATGACTGGTGGTTCCATGGGTTGACCAGGCTGGGGCATGTAGGGGTCACAACATATGATGAGTTCACCAGGAGGGTGCTAGAGCAGTTCGAGAGGAAGGATCTGGAGGAGTATTTTGGGGAGATGACCAAGCTCAAGCAGTCTGGGAATGCAGAGGTGTACATCTCGAAGTTTTTGAGACTACCAGTGATGGTACTAGACCTGTTAGAGTCCAGGAGGATTTATCTGTTCATAGAGGGACTGGCAGAGCCATTGCGTGGGCTAGTGAGGTCAAACAGACCCACTACGCTGCAGGACGGAATGGGGAGAGCTAGAGACTTGCAAGATGCCCTACCCAAGGGTAGAACATCTCTGCCAAACAGACCAGGCCTCCAACGGAGAGGAAGAGACATGAGAGCTCCACCCCCGAGAGGCAATCAAGGACGTGGGCAACTAGATGATGATACTCAGAGAGACTTTTGGAGGAAGAAGCTCTGTTTTACTTGCTAGGAGCCATGGGCACCAGGCCATAGGTCTGCAGCAGGAAATGCCTACTACATAGAAGTCTTCTAAGATAGTGATGGGGATGAGGAGACATATTTTGATATGGGAGGAGATGACAATGCAGCACCACATGAGGGAGGGCCTCCACCACCACCCCCACCAGCAACATCGGGAGCTGCATTTGCACCGTTAGGCGAGGTCCTCGCATCACTGTGTGGGGTACACAAGTTCTTGACTATGAGGATCAAAGGGACAGTACGGGGGTAGCGTGTATCAGTGTTAGTGGACAGTGGGCCACTCACAACTTTATTGATGCCCAAATGGTCCAGAAGAGAGGCATTGCTACAGAAGGGGTTTGATGGATTCTCAGTGCTTGTGCCAGGTGACAGGACTATGTAGTGCAGACACTATGTCTCATTTTTTACTGTGACCATGGGGAACTACTCCATGAAAAACCACTTCTTTGTGTTTGAAATTCTAGACACCAACGTAGTGTTGGGAGTCCAGTGGCTCTACGCACTTGGCAGAGTCACCACTGATTGGAGGAAGTTGGAGATGGAGTTCTTGGATCTTGAGGGCAAACCAGTGTTGCTAAGGGGTATGCAATCCTACCAACCACAGACACTCTTGGTGCACAAGATAGAGGCTGACTTGGGGCATGGAGATATCGAGTGGGTTGTGGAGTTGAGGATTTTTTAGGCTGGGGGTGTGACCAAGCCACCACATCTGGAGATTCAGGCCATCCTTGACAGGTACCCTATAGTATTTAGAGATATACCACCTGTCCATCCACGTGGCCGAGGATTCGAGCACACTATAGAGTTGGAGATCGGAGTACAGGTGGTGATCACTACTCCCTATAGGCATCCTAAGGCCTACAGGGATGAGATAGAGAGAGATATCCATGAGCTCTTGCAATTGGGACACATCATGCCCAACTCTAGCCCTTTTGCTTCATCAATTGTCCTGGTGAAGAAGAAGGATGGGACCCTGCGTATGTGCATTGATTACAGGGCCCTTAATAAGAAGACCATGAAGAACCGCTACCCCATCCCACGCAATAATGAGATGATGGATAAGTTGAGGGGAGCCAAGTTCTTCTCAAAGATTGATCTCGATCCAAGTACAACCAGATCCAAGTGAGGGACAAGGATTTCACTAAGACATCTTTCCGGTGCCATTATGGGCACCATGGTTACTTGGGAGCGGGAGCGCCATTTTCAAAAGCTCCCGGTCTGGAGCGTTTTTTTTTTAAATATATATATATATATATATATATATATATATATATATATTTTATATTTTGATGCATATATGTCAACAAAAGCATGTAGAATGATGAATTAGACATAAAAAAACATAAAAACATAGATTGAACCACAATCATCTAGAAGTTATAATCCTCATCAACCACGCCCACAAGTTGGAAACATACAACATATTGACTCTTGAGTCTCATGAATCATCAATCTTAAAGTTTCAAGCTTTCAAAATTCAATATATAACATTTATCATCACTGATTCATTTATTTCAAATTTCAATATATAACATTTATCATCATTAATATGTATCATTTATCATCATTGATTCATTGATCACCATAGTTGTACTTGTAAGCTAAGTGTAACCAATAACCATTACAACAAAGAATATTTAACATGAAATAAAATGTTATAAAATGAAAGAAAATGAAACAACTTTCAACTTTCATGAAGCATCATATTCATAATTCATAATGACTTATAAATGCCAACTTCAAAGTTTCACCTTTCAAATTCAAACTTCAAAGTTAAATTGTCATATATTGTTTACAAAAATTATCATAATAAATATGAAAGAGTCAAGTTTCAACTGTTCAACAGTTATAAAAGTTACAAACTACTAGAAAATAGAAAAGACTAGTAAACTGTAAATCTATTTTATCTATTGGCTAGCCCCTTGCCACGCCCACGAGAAATGTCTAATTTGTGAGAACCACGAGGCAATGGTGGTCTTTACCACGACCATAAATAGAAGGCGGAGGCCACGTGAGGATGTAGGTGGAGGCTAAATCTGCAAAGGCACAATAGATGGAAATCGAACACTGGCACTGGCACTGGCACTGCTACTGGATGGTGGGACTGGCCCTGTGTAACAATACATTCCCAAGTTATATGCAAAATAATATTAACGTGTATATGATATACGCATTTGATAGCTACACATGCATATATCGCACACATCGCACTAGTACACCTACCTACTAATATCAATATTACCTAAGTTAGAGATTAATATTAAGATTACAGATTACTATTAAGATTAATAAGTATAAATTATATGAAAAAGGACTAATAAAAGAAAATAATTTAAGTTAATTAATTTAAGAATAAATATTCAAACATAAGAATTAATCATAAAGATACTCAAATTAAAGTCATATGCTCCCTAAAAATTTGATAACCGTAGATCACATCTTCTCATTAATATCATTCACATCTCCATAAATAACATTCGTTCCTACATTGATGGAAATCAAATCTCGATGAAGAAAAGGCGGTGGGGGGGATGTTATGGCGGTGGAGAGGAGTGTTATATAAACAATGAAACATGGAGGAGAAAGACACGGTTGTTCTGGCAAAAATTGGGTGTTCTGTTAAATTCTGCTGGAAGGAGATAAGCTGTTTTGAAAGGGAGTCTCTTGGATCTTGGAATTTTGGGCACGGGGGCAGAGGAGGCGTCCTCTGGGTTTAGGATTGTTTCCTGAATTGGCTGGGAGGAACCGATTGCTTCTGTAATCTGTCCGCTGCGTGGAAGAGAAGATCCACAGCTCAAGCAATCAGCAGTTCGTTTCAGGTTTTGTTTCAAGTTTTTTAGGTATTCCTTTATATATCAACTAGTTTTTTTTTTTTGTGAAGTTCAAATTGTGAATCTCTCATTAGATTTTATGCTTAAATCTCCTTCACATGAAATTCTGCTTAAATTTAAATATAAGATCAGTGTTGTTGAATTGATGAAGTCTGAGTTCCTACACATGGTATCAAAGCGCTAGGAAAAGTACTTACCCTTGGTGGAATTTGGTTACAATAATAGTTATCACAGTTCAATCGGGATGCCACCATTTGAAGCTTTACATGGGGGACCCTGCAGAACGCCGTTGAGTTGGAACAGGTTAGAAGACCGAGTAATTGTCGGACTAGAATTGATCCAAGAGATGGAGGATCAAGTAAAACTGATTAGACAACGATTGAAAGAGGCTCAGGATAGACAGAAAAGTTATGCTGACGCTCACAGGACAGATAGAAACTATGTAGTGGGAGATCAGGTTTTCATCCGCATCAGACCAAATAAGAGCACCATTCGGTTTGGGAAGGGGACAAAATTATCCCCCTGGTTTAGACCGTTTGAAGTCCTGGAAAAAGTTGGACCTGTCGCTTATCGTCTTGCACTGCCACCCCACCTGCACAAAATTCATAATGTATTTCATGTATCTACCTTACGACACTATATTGTTGACAAATCTCATGACCTTCAATGGAAGAAACTGCAGGTATCGGACGGTCGAACCATTACGTATTCTGGAACGTAGGGTTCGACAGCTCAAGAACCGACGGATAGACCAAGTTAAAGTCCAGTGGGACAAGTATAGTCCTGGATTCGTGACTTGGGAGGATGCTGAGACTTTATGCCAGAATTACCCCAACTTATGCTAAATTTTGAGAACTGAATTTTTTTTTTTTTTTGTATACGACTATTCTATGTTGATACTTGAAACTTTATTTTGAATTATCACGTAAAAATGAATTTTACTTGCTTTTACATGAATACCCATAAAGAACGGATGTTACTTAACTCTAGTGATACCTAATATATGTTATTGTTTGACTTTACTAGTATAGGGATACCAACATGCCTTATGTCATTTAAATTATCATTGCAGGAATATGAAATCTAGATCATAGATCACATTATGAATGACGTCATGTCTCAATTCATTTTATTTGCATCTCCATATGATTGAAGGAAAAGAAATAGAAGAGTAACTACATTTTAAATATCAAAGTGAAACATATTGTTATATAGGTTGAACATGGTTAAAACAATGCATCATAGATAGAAAATGTATGACCTAAACAGGAGCAGTATCTAAACGAGAAATTGTATTAGACATATTGATACATATGTGGGCAAGTGTTTTAACCAAATATGTTATATAAGTTCGAGGATCAATATCATAGATAACAATATATTTGGAATGTGTAGAGATTGTTATATGGGTAACAATTTGTTATGAACAATATAGATGCATATGTTGTAATGTGTGCACGAGTATTTACATTGCAGAATGTGTACAAGTGATTACCTTGCAGAAAAACAGATTACAGAAACAATCTACGTGATGACAAAATTCCAAGATCAGTTGAGACTCTCTGAGATCCCACGATAAGGTGTTGACCCTGGTCCTACTGGGAGGGGTGGAGGTGTTGCCCACCGTTTATCCTCCAATACCTGGAGTCATGGGAGGACTATGCGATTCACGCTCCCCTAGTCATGTGATGATGACTGCCAGATGCCTACAAGCATTTCAGGTCGACGTAATCGACGCTGATATCCTTAAGGTCTATGAATGGATCAGTAAAACTGATGCCATGGCATATTCCTGTAGAGGACGGATAGGATGGGAGTGGAAGAGATTAGGAAGGATAGGATGATTTTAGAATAGTTTGGAGATTCGGTTGAGATGGGAAGTAACAATTAAATTATAGATACATACTTATTCAAACAGAAATTCAATCTTAAAATACAAGCATTCTACAAACACCCTAATCTCTAAAAACACAATTTTGATATGAGTATATAAAACCCTAAACTTTGGGACGAATTTTTCTGAAGGAAGGAAGTATGTAACGAGCCATTCCCAAGTTATACGCAAAATAATATTAAAGTGTATACGATATACGCATTTGATAGCTACACATGCATATATTACGCACATCGCACTAGTACACCTACCTACTAATATCAAGATTACCTAAGTTAGAGATTAATATTAAGATTAACTAAGTATAAATTATATGAAAAAGGACTAATAAAAGAAAATAATTTAAGTTAATTAATTTAAGAATAAATATTCAAACATAAGAATTAATCATAAAGATACTCAAATTAAAGTCATATGCTCCCTAAAAATTTGATAAGCGTAGATCACATCTCCTCATTAATATCATTCACATCTCCATAAATAACATTCGTTCCTACATTGATGGAAATCAAATCTTGATGAAGAAAAAGCGGTGGGGGGGATGTTATGGCAGTGGAGAGGAGTGTTATATAAACAATGAAACATGGAGGAGAAAGACACGATTGTTCTGGCAAAAATTGGGTGTTCTGCTAAATTCTGCTGGAAGGAGATAAGCTGTTTTGAAAGGGAGTCTCCTAGATCTTGGAATTTTGGGCACAGGGGCAGAGGAGGCGTCCTCTGGGTTTAGGATTGTTTCCTAAATTGGCTGGAAGGAACCGATTGCTTCTGTAATCTGTCCGCTGCGTGGAAGAGAAGATCCACAGCTCAAGCAATCAGTAGTTCGTTTCAGGTTTTGTTTCAAGTTTTTCAGGTATTCTTCTATGCATCAGCTAGTTATTTTTTTTGAGTTAAGTTTAAACTGTGAATCTCTCATTAGATTTATGCTTACATCTCCTTTCACATGAAATTCTACTTAAATTTAAATATAAGATCAGTGCTGTTGAATTGATGAAGTCTGAGTTCCTACACCCTGGGTGTGGCGGTGGCATGGCTGTTGTTGCTTCATCATCATCTCTCAAAAGTTCTTCTTCCAATTCTTCCATATGTACAGTTTCATCCTCCAAATTATCGTCCTCTGGGTTGTTGTCCCAAAATTTATATGATTGATCCTCATATGCCCGATCACAATAATGACTTCACAACCTCAAGTTGTAATGCACATAAACCAAGCTTTCTGCTCGGTTTTCATTCAACCTGTTTCTTCTCACATTATGTATGAAGCTGTAGGTGCTCCAACACCTCTCTACAGAAGAAGTATTTACAACTTGTGAAAGAACTTTTTTTTCCAACTTTGGCAAAAGTCCCATGTTGCCATATGCTTCCCACCATGTGAGAGCATCAAATCTGTCTCTGTCTTTCATTGCATGGAAAGAACCAAAGTTACCAGTGAAATTGAAGTATCTGCCTAATTCAAAGCACAATCTAGCACACTCCTCCATGTCGGGGACCAACTTGTCTAATGCTTTCATGTATCCCTCTTGTACCTCTGGATCTGTGTGAGGTTTGATCCTAACCCCACCTCTAGGTGCAAGTTGGCCCAACCAAGATGGAGAGTAGTATTTTGGCATAAGGATATATGCCAAGTCATGTAGTGGAACATTAAGTTTATTCCACCGTGAACACACATAGTCGCAAATCATTGCATACAAGTTGGGATCATTTTTCTTATTTGCCCCAACATGCTATCCATCTGCTCATACACCTCCCCAATCACTAGTTTATCTGTATCTGAAAATCGAATCATGTCATAAATGGGCTTGGCGAAATTCAAAATTTCTCTCACACGTGCCCAAAACAAAGGATCAAGAGCAATCTCCTCCACCTGTTCAAAACCTTGCCTTTCAACTATTGTTGCTGCCCTGTCCTTTAATACCTACCAATGTGGACTTAATACCATGGCTACCAATGAATCTCTTACGTTCAAAAGGCACCTGAAGGTGAGGTAATAGCTATCAAATCTAGTCTTTGCTATCTTCAACAACTCCAATTTTGAGTGAGTACGGAAAAGCCCATGGGTATTGCTATGATTTGTAATAAATTTTATCATTTTTTTACCTCTCTTGTACAAATCACTAAGCCATTTGTATTGAGGTTGTTTGTTTTTAATTATATCATGCATCAAAAGGTTCATTGTGTGAACCAAAAACCTAGACCAAAATATGTTGGGGTATTTATCCTCAATAATTGCTCTCGTTGCCTTACAATTAGCAGCATTATCAGTGATGACTTGGACGACATTATACTTTCAATTGTTTCAAGTAATGGTTCTGCAATGTTAATGTCAGTCTTGAATTTGTCTGAATAATCATATGCTGAAAGGAATATTGCACCACTAACAGACACAACTAGAACACTTATCAATGGCTTTCCTTTTACATTGGTCCATCTATTAGATACAATGGACACCCTATGCTCATTCCAAGAACTTGTCATTCTATTCAAAGAATGACTTATTTTAGCTTTTTCATGATCAAGTCCCATAGTTTTGGCCTTGTCATACCCAGGGCTCCTGTATTCTTTGGGGGCATCATTAATGGCAGAAACGATTTCATGCCAATAAGGTGATGAAGAACATTGAATGGTACCCCACATGCATAGAGAAACCGGAAATTTTTTGAATCCACATCATTCCTAGACCCTTCGTCATGGAAATCGGATATGGTTCTACGCCTTAAGGAGATGTTTGGTCCAAATGTGCCTCCATATCCACTGCCATGGGTGGAAGTTGATGGACTTCTTTGTCCATGATGTGATGGACCTGATGGTGCATAAGAATCAATGAAACCCCTAGATATTTTAGATCTTTGTAGGGCAGCCTCCTCTTCCTTTCCGTATTTCTCTCTCTGTTGCTGGCACACTTACAAAAATTTTGATTCCTAGATTTTTATCTCCATCCCCTGGCATTTTCCCACAAAGGTGCCATCTGGCATAGGTGTATAAACCTATGTATTCTTTATTGCAATGGGGGCATAGAAATTTAGTGGCTCCACCACCTTTCCCTCCTTCCTGCCTCTGAACATATTTCCACAATGGTATTTGACTTTGGTCTTGTTTAGTTGGGGTCTTTGTGGCCTCATGTTCTCCACTCTCCCCTTCCTCCTCAGCATACTCCTCCTCTTCAGGATTTTCATCAAATCCACTATAACCCACTTTTTCATCCTCCTCTTCTCTAATGGGCCTCTTTCTTCTACTCTCCAACACCATTATTACAAAGAAAGGAACCAACATGAAGAAAACCCCTAGCCATATAGCCATGATGTTTCAAGTTTCTAGCCTGCGAAAAAATGGAGGAATGCCAAATGGGAATAGGAAAAAATGCAACATAGAAAAAAACAATTCAATTTTTCACTTTTCAACACATTAAAATGCAACATTGAGAAAAAAATTCAAGTTTTCATTTTTGAACAACTTAAAAATGCAATATAGAAAACAAAAAACTAGATTAGAGAGTCCTACCTCTTTGTCCTACGTCCTGACTCCTTCAATCCTCCTTGTTGCTCTCTTCAAGCTCCTTTCTTTGTCCTCTTTCTCTCTTGTAGCTTGCTCCTTGCTCTCTCCTTGCTCTCAAGCTCATTCACAAACAACAATAACAATGAGGAGGGGAGGGATTTTTATTACCCACCCCCCCCCCCCCAAAAAAAATTTCGGCCCAATTTTTTTTTCTGCGTCGGGGAGCGTTTTTTTGCTGGGGAGCGTTCAGGAGCGAACGCTCCCTGAGCGCTTCCTCCATTTAGAAAACGCTCCCGAATCATTTTTTTAATGGCAGGAGCACTCGGGGAGCGTTCACTCCCGAGTGCTCCCTGAAATGCTCCCTAGAAAACAGGGAGCGTTTATTCAGGCTCGGAAGCGTGCTCCCGAATGGAGCGCGTTTTGGGAGTGAGATCGGGAGGGGGGAGGACAATTCCCAGCAACCTTGATGGGAACTTTGAGTTCTTTGTGATGCCCTTTGGGCTAACTAATACTCCGACCCCTTTCCAGTCTTGTATGAACCACATATTCTGTGGCCAGCTGAAGAATTTTGTATTGATGTTCTTTGACAACATACTGATTTATGTCCAGACATGGGAGGAACACCTACAACATGTGGAGGCAGTGTTGCGTATCCTAGAGGAGAAACAACTCTATGCCAAGCTGTCGAAGTGTGAGTTTGGGCTGACCGAGATGCTTTATCTGGGGCACATCATCGAGGTTGATGGATTACGTGTGCAAGAGGAGAAGATCAGGGCCATCTGGGATTGGCCAGAGCCCATGAATGTGACAGAGCTAAGAGGGTTCATGGGCATTTGCACATATTACCAGAAGTTCGTGAAGGGCTTCTCATAGTTGGCAGCGTCCCTTACTAATATGACCACGTAAGGGGAATTTTCATGGACCACCACAGCGCAGGAGTCTTTTGAGTGCTTCAAACAGGTGATGAGCAATTATCCAGTGCTAGCACTTCCTAATTTCACACAGTCGTTCATCTTGGAGTGCGATGCATCAGGAGGAGTTGGGGTTGTATTGATGCAAGGAGGGCACCCCATAGCTTTCGAGAGTGAGAAGCTACTGCCTCATGAGAGGCTATACCCCATATATGATAAAGAGATGCTAGCCATCATGCATGCACTAGATAAGTTTAGACAATACTTGGTGGGGAACAGGTTCCGGGTGAGGACTGATCACCACAGTCTTAGATTCTTTTTGGAGCAAAAGCAGCTGCAGGAGACACAACAGAAACGGGTGAGCAAGCTCCAGGCATATGACTTTGACATAGAGTATGTCAAAGGGAAGCACAACGTGGTGGCAGATGCATTGTCTAGGAGGCCAACTTCCCTTTCATTGATGAGCATTGCTCCGGATTGGAGGGCTCAACTATTGGTGGAGTATTCCAAGGACTGGTTTTCATGTGAGGTCCTTGAGGGGATAGTGACCGAAGATAGGTACCGCATGATGAATGAGGCGATATATTACCGAGACCAGATCTACTTGGTGTTTAGCTCCAAATTGCGGGAGAAGATACTACAGGCTGCCCATGACTCACCATTGGCAGGGCATTAGGGATACACCAAGACTTACAAGGCCATCCGAGAGAGGTTTGCATGGAAGGGACTCAATGATGATGTTCAGCGGCATATCAGGGAGTGTGAGACATGCTAGCAGAACAAGGGTGAGTTGTCACACCCAACAGGTTTATGGCAGCCTCTTCCAATTCCGGAAGGGAAATGGGAGAGTATATCCATGGATTTCATTACTGGGTTGCCCAAAGTACAGGGCAAGGACTTCATTTACATGGTGGTGGACCGATTGATGAATTTTGCACACTTCTTCGCCATCTCATCCCAGTACACTGCCTCACAGGTGGTCGAGTTGTTCTTCAGGGAGATCTTTCGGTTGCATGGTCTTCCCAGGACCATTGTTAGTGATCGGGATAGTCGTTTCATGGGAGGATTCTAGTAGGAGTTGTTCCGGTTGGTGGGCATGGAGCTCACCCCTAGTACGAGCTACCACCAACAGACGGATGGACAGGCCGAGATAGTTAACAAGTGGTTGGAGGGCTACTTGCATAACTATGTGACAGGGAAGCAATGGGCATCAATACAGTGGCTACACATGGGGGAATACTGCTACAACACTACCTATCACATGTCTATAGGTATGTATCCTTTTTGTGCATTATATGGATATGATGCTTTATCTTTTACTGATGTCATGCTTGGAGACACCAAGGCCCCATGGGCCAAAGATTGGATTCAGGAGAGCCAAGACATATTGAGGGCTCTCAAGGACAACACGAGGATGGCACAAAACTAGCAGAAGATTAATATAGCCCAGGGCTGAGTGGAGAGACAATTTGAGGTTGGGGACTTAGTTTTCCTTCGACTTCAACCTTACTGGCAGTCTATGCTCAAGCAAAAGGGGGCCAAGAAGCTCAAACCCCGCTTCTATGGGCTGTACAGAGTCATTCAGAAGGTGGGGGAGGTGACTTATGAGTTAGAGCTATCCCCAGGGAGTCGGGTGCACAACATTTTCCATGTATCATGCTTGAAGAAGGCCTTGGGACAGTAGGTGATAGTAGCCACTGAGTTACCCCCTATGGATGATGAGGGGCACTTGGTGCTATAGCCGGAGGCCATTTTGGATTCCAGAGAGAGGCAATTGAGGAACAGGGTGATCAAGGAATTCTTGATCAGATGGAGAAATATTCCCGATGAGGGTACCACTTGGGAAGGGGAGAAGATCCTCCAGCATCCATCATTGCAATTGCTTGAGGACAAGCAACATCTTGGCGGGGAGGACTGTAATATTCCTAATTAGCAATTCCGCTAATTGGAATATTAATTTTTTCCATTTTGTTAACTATTACATTTTTTACTAAGAGGATGTTGGTTTGGGGGCCCACAATTAGACTTAGGAGACTATAGGCATCGAAACATTAGACAAAGGCAAATATTGCGGCTGCAGTGGAGGATGGGGGTGTTGATTTATGGTAGCATCATGTGTGTTCTAGCCTTGAGATTTTACATATAGGCTATGACTCTTGTATTCCACAATACCCAGAAAATGTTTTGTGGGATTCCTCTTAGAAATGATTTAATTAAATTAATTAATCTTTTTTTTAATAGTTTCCTAAGTCTAAACTTAGGGAAACTGATTAATTAAAGTGTACTAGTTGAATCAAGTGAGAATATTCTAGATAAACGCACAGATCAACTCTTAGTTAATCTTAGCCCTTGATTATGATTTAATCTTGGCCATTGATGAGTCAGTGAAAGATTATAAAGGAAAGCTCGATGGGCATTTGGAAGACACATCAGACGGAGAAGGAATCTAGAGATCGATTTCTTCAAGTCTAAGGAAGAATCGAAGTGGTTCTAGATTGCAGAGAGGAGAAGGAGAATTCTTCAAGAGGAAGAGTTCTGAAGGCAAGAGAGTACACGAAGAGAAGGAGGGAGGGAGCCACTAGCAGCTGCCCCATGATATCCAAGCAACAGTTACATTGGGCCAGCGCAGAGCAACAGAGGGAGTTCGATTTCAGTTGGAGAGAAGCAGTTGAGGGTTCATTTAGTTTCTGGAGGACGTTTTCTGGAGGAGGAGAACACTCTAGTCTCACCCAGCTGTGAGCACTGAGGCAAACATAAGCAACAGTAGCAGCAGTAACGCAGTGACAACGTAAGGGACGCAGTCACTGCGCAGAGTTCACGCAGAGCTACTCAGGGCAAGTGCAGGCCAGTGGCAAAACTTCGTGGTAGAGTGAGAATTGTCTCACTAGTCTGTTCCTATCAGATTTCTTCATGTGATTGACAGAGAATCACAATCACACATTTGTACTCAAACTTTTACATAATAAAGAAACCCTCAGATCTGCTGCACCGGTTTTCCCACATTGGGTTTTTCCGGGGACAATTGTCCAAAAATAACGGTGGCTATGTGTGAATACTTGTGCTATTTCTTTCATATTGATTATGTATTGTGAAGTCTGCAGTGTATTTTATTTTGATATTTAACACAGTGAAATGTTAAATAATTGTGAATGAATGTAATAGAAGAAATATAATCAGTAGCTATAGTAGGATTTATATAATAGAATTTTCACATGTTATCAGAGCTGTCAGATCCAAAGGAAGCAGCGTCAAGGAGCAAACTGCGCAAACCAAAAGCTTCAGAAGGGACACAACACAGGGAAAATAAAGCATAAAGAAGTATGGAAGACTTAGATTTTTTATCCTCTAGGTTAGAAGAGGATTGTGCATGCTTGTCAAGTTCAGCATCTGCAAGAATCTGGTATATTGATAGCGGGGCTTCAGCTCATATGACTGGATTACGAGAATATTTCTCGAGCTATAGGGAGGAGCAGATGAACTTCCAAATCACTATGGGGAATAGCACGAAATGCACTCCAATTGGGAGAGGAACCGTAGTGTTTCAGATGGAAGTCAGAACCAACGTCAAAGTCACAAATGTACTACATGTGCCGGGGCTTGGGATGAATTTAATCTCAGTGTCCCAGTTGCAAGACAAAGGGTATGACGTATACTTTATTGGGAAGAAGGCATATGTCAAGCAATCAAGCTGGAAGTAAACGAAGCATATCAGAGTTAGGAGCAACAAACTATACAGGTTGCAGCTTGAATCTTCGATGGCACTAATCGGTAGTAATCTTGAAGACAAGAAAGGGTTGAATGAACTTTGTCATAGAAGAATGGGGCGCTTGCACCATGGTGCATTGAAGATGCTCAGAGAGACAGTTGCTGGGGTACCTTTTCTCAGCACTGAGCATGATGATGTATGCCGAGGATGTGTACTTGGGAAGTACGATAAGGCAGCCTTTCCCAGAAGTGAAAACCAGGCAACAAGCATATTAGGACTGATACACTTAGATATTTGTGGACCAATGTCCACTAACGCTCTCAAGGGCGAAAAATATTTTGTCATATTCATTGATGATCACTTTAGAAAGACTTGGATTTACTTCTTGAAGACAAAAGATGAAGTGTTTGAAAATTTCAAAGAATTCAAGGCTCTTTTTGAAACTAAGATGGGGAAGAAAATCAAGACATTGCGTTCAGATAATGGTGGAGAGTACACAGATGGAGACTTCATATATTTTTGCGCAAAGGAGGGCATCAGGAGGGATTGGGTTGCGCGATACAATCCTGAACAGAATGGTGTGGCAGAACAAAAAAATAGGACAATTGTAGGCGCAGCCAATGCCATGTTATTCGACCTAGGATTGCCCAGATATTTATGGGCAGAAGCCTGCAACACAACAGTGTACATCCAGAACAAGACTCCTCATAGAGCATTGAGGAAGAAGACTCTTGAAGAAGTTTTCACAGGGAAGAAACCAGAGGTAGGGCACCTTCAGATATTTGGTAGCATGACATACTGTCATGTACCAAGCGAGAAGAGAAGTAAGCTTGATCAAACTGCAGAAAGGGGGTATCTTGTAGGATACAACGAAACCTCCAAGGCATATAGGATCTATATTCCTAACAGCACGAAGGTTGTGATAAGACGTGATGTTAAGCTTATGGAGGATAGAGCTTTTTAGAAATCGCGTGATATGCCAGTAGAGGATCAAATTGCAGAAGTTCCCTTGATCCAAGAGCAGCAGGGGCACCAAGAAGGACAGACAGGAAGACAGACTTTAGTACCCAGTACAGGTACTAACGTTTCCATAGAAGAAGATCCAGAGAATACTCGGTCTGAGGAACAACCAGATCAGGGGCAAGAATTGAGAGAGCAACCTTCCAACAATGGTCATATCAGCAGGGAAGCTCAGCAGATACTGAGGGACGCAAAAAACTTCATTGGGACTCCCAGTAGTGGGAAGAGGCAGTGTAGACAACCTAACAAGTACCAGGCTTTGGTTGCTCAGGTAGAGGAAGCCTCCAGCTTCCATGAAGCTGTTCAGCACCAGGTATGGGTAGATGCCATGATAGAGGAGTATGCTTCTATCATAACAAATGACGTTTGGGAAGTTGTGCCCAGACCTCAGAGCAGATCAGTTGCTGGATCACAGTGGATCTACAAGATCAAATACGCTGCAAATGGTAGCGTAGAGAAATATAACACTAGGTTCATGGCAAAAGGGTATGCTCCGAAGGAAGGCATTGACTATGAAGAGACCTTCGCACCAGTTTCCAGATATACCTCCATCCAGACTGTCATGTCCTTAGAAGCACAAATGGGATGGGAGATTCATCAAATGAATGTCAAGACAGCATTCTTGAATGGAGATATTGAGGAAGAGGTATATATTGAATAGCCAGAGGGTTTTGAGACTCATGAGAGGAAGTCTCATGTATGCAAATTGAAGAAGTCCCTATATGGGCTCAAGCAGACTTCGAGAGCATGGTATGGTCGAATAGATAGCTATTTGAAAAAAATGGGGTTTGTCAAGAGTGACGCAGATCCCAATCTTTACTATTTACTGGTAGAGGATGAGCCATTAGTATTATTATTATATGTATACGATCTGTTTCTCATTGGATCATCTAGGTTCATCAAGGATTACAAACGAAATCTAGAAGTAGAATTCGACATGAAGGATTTGGGGTTTATGCATTACTTCATAGGATTGGAGATCTGTCAGAAAAATGGAGATATCTTCATGGGACAAGAGACGTATGCCATGGAAATTTTGAAGAGGTTCAGAATGCAGGATTGCAGGCCCATGGCCACACCCATGATCACCAATTGGAAAAAGATAGATGCATCAAAAGACGCAGAAGTAGACCCCACCTTATACAGACAACTCATCTGGTCATTAGTGTATTTGGTTAACACCAAACCAGACATTTTCTTTGTTGTCAACACTCTGAGTCAATTCATGGTGGAACCCAAAAGAGTGCAATGGACAACAGCAAGGCACATCCTGAGGTATGTGCGAGGAACAGTTAGATTTGGTATAAGGTATGTCCGAGGAGAGGATGTCAGACTCAATGGATTCACAGACGCAGACTGGGCAGGAAGCTCAGTGGACAGGAAAAGTACCTATGGGTACTGTTTCAGCGTTGGATCAGGAATGGTTCGTGGTGCAGCAGGAAACAAAAGTCAGTAGCATTGAGCACAGCTGAAGTAGAGTACATGGCAGCTAGTACAACTACATTTGAATCCATCTAGCTTCTGAAACTTCTTGTGAGTCTATTCAGGAGTAGGATGGAGCCGACTAGTGTTTACTGTGACAATCAGAGTTGTATCAAACTCTCTGAAAATCCCGTATTTCATGATCGCTCCAAACATATTGACATCAGGTGTCATTTTATCAGAGACTGTGTTCAACGTGGGGCAGTACAGCTACAATACATTCCCATAGGAGAACAGACAACAGATATACTCACTAAAGCTCTGGGGAGGACTAAGTTCACTTAGTTCAGAGAACAGTTGGGTATGACTGAAAATCCATTTCAGTAGTCAATGGGTCTTCAATGCAGTTGAAAGAGGGAGTTGCAGTACAGTGGAAGTTGGCAGCAACATGCAGGGTCAGCAGCAGTTCAGATGCAACATTTGAGCAGTGTTGGTGGACAGCAGTGTCAGACATTAGCAGCTCAGCAGTAGATGTTACAATATCCAAAGCATTACATTGTGTTGTATGCTAGAACACTTTCCTCGCTAAGAGGGAGTGTTAATTTATGGTAGCATCGGGTGTGTTCTAGCCTTGAGATTTTACATATAGGTTATGACTCTTGTATTCCACAATATGCAGAAAGTGTTTTAGGAGATTCCTCTTAGAAATGATTTAATTAAATTAATTAATATTTTTTTTAATAGTTTCCTAAGTCTAAACTTAGGGAAACTGATTAATTAAATTGTATTAGTTGAATCAAGTGAGAATATTCTAGATAAAGGCACAGATCAACTCTCAATTAATCTTAGCCCTTGATTATGATTTTATCTTGGCCATTGATGAGTCAGTGAAAGATTATAAAGGAGAGCTTGATGGGCATTTGGAAGACACATTAGATGGAGAAAGAATCCAGAGATCGATTTCTTCAAGTCTAAGTAAGAATCGAAGTGGTTCTAGATTGCCGAGAGGGGAAGGAGAATTCTTCAGGAGGAATAGTTTTGAAGGCGAGAGAGTACAAGAAGAGAAGGAAGGAGGGAGCCGCTAGCAGCTGCGCAATGATAGCCAAGCAGTAGTTACGCTGGGCCAGCGCAGAGCAACGGAGGGAGTTTGATTTCAGTTGGAGAGAAGCAGCTGAGGGTTCATTTAGTTTCCGGAGGACGTTTTCTGGAGGAGGAGAACACTCTAGTCTCACCCAGCTGTAAGCACTAAGGTAGACATAAGCACCAATAGCAGCAGTAACGGAGTGACCACATAGGGGACACAATCACTGCGCAAAGTTCACGCAGAGCTACTCAGAGCAAGTGCAGGTCAATGCCGGAACTTCGTGGTAGAGTGAGAATTGTCTCACTAGTCCGTTCCTATCAGATTTCTTCATGTGATTGACAGAGAATCAAAATCAAACATTTGTACTCAAAATTATGCATAATAAAGAAACCCTCAGATCTGCTGCACCGGTTTTCCCACATTGGGTTTTTCTGGGGACAATTTTCCAAAAATAATGGTGTCTATGTGTGAATACTTGTGCTATTTCTTTCATATTGATTATGTATTGTGAAGTCTGCAACATATTTTATTTTGATATTTAACAGAGTGAAATGTTAAATAATTGTGAATGAATGCAATAGAAGAAATATAATCAGTAGTTGCAGTAGGATTATATATTATAGAATTTTCATAGGGGGCCCAATGAGGAGAGATTGTGGCCCACGTGTGGCAGCGCAGTCATTGATACGAGCTAGAGGAAGTGCAGCCTTGTGGTGGTACCCAAGGGAATGTTGAGCAGACTTAGACAAAAAGAAGCAAGATGCACATTTGGATCATTCACTCATCTATTTCTATTTTTTCTATTGACATAGCACACTTGAGCAGTGAGCCAAGTCTGCATGTGTTGTTCAGCACACGAGTGTCTTCGAGCGTAGATCCCAACCTTTGCTTCAGTGGACTTCGAGTGCCAAACCAAGGGAGGTTTTCTACCATAGTCTGATCAGCCCAGCAGCAGAGAGATTCATCAACAACGCAAATAGTCCAGTAGCAGCGTAGTGGCATCATTAGCAGCGCAGTGTATTGAGGAATTCTCTCCAGGAGTTGGGGAGTGAGAGGAGTTTTTACAGGAGTTTTGGTGAGGAAGCTTGGAGATTCCTAACAAGGATTTTCCTGGCAATTTGGTGGCTTCTAGCAGCAGATTTTCCAGGAGGACCGAATTGCCCAGTACTTTAGAGAGCCAAACCAAAGAGGGCAAATTTACGGGGTCAAGCATTTGGCAAACCCTTCACGGGTTACTGTGGGTTTCTTGAGTAGAGTCCAGGGTTAAATTCCAAAAATTTTCTGAGTAGTGTAGCAGGCCCTAGAAGCAGGCATTTGGAGCAACAACAATATTTCTAGGTAGATAATAGTGTAGAGCTTCAGCCACGCAGTGTACTATTAGTGAGGGATTCCAATACTCTTTCAAAGGGCTTCTTTAGCTTGACTTAAGCAAGCCGAGGTGACTTCATTCCAACACCTCATCTTGTACACATTTCCTTAATTTAATAAAATGGCTCAGCGCAGATTTTGTGACTCAATGGTGTTTTAATTGTGTGTTTTTGTTGTTGTTCATTTTTATGTCTTTGTATGCCTGTTATTACTGTAAATTACCTTTGTGGATATTACACAAGATGAAAACCCACCTGCAATCCTGTATAAGATCCATTGCACCTCCTCACCTTACAATATAATGATTCATTAGTGCAATTGAGTAAATAAGCTCGTTTAATCAAGGGTAGAAGCGATAACTTCATAGTGGGTTTCCCTTGCAAATTTGGGGCTTTGAACATCTATTAGTATTACCTCTCTGGGTAGGAGTGGTTAATGAAGGACCCTAATAGGTGGTATCAACATCTAAGGGAATGACAGGTCCAAGTTACATCCTTCAAATGGATCTTCTCATGCGAAATAATGATGGAGCTGAGAGGGAACAAAGGCAATGCTCCAAGCCACATTCCATGGTACAAGGGTAGCAATGATGAGGAGGGCCCATACCTTGGGTGTATGAATGTAGGAAGGAGAAATTGTTAGTTTTTGTAGCATCAAATGTGTTCTAATCTTGAAATTTTTTGGAGAGGCTAGAATACATGAGATCTCCAAAGCCGAGAAATCGCTTCTGGAAATTCTGCCTTGAGATGACTTAATTATATTATCAGTTAGTGTTTAAATATTTCCCAAAGTATAAACTTAGGGAATGTGATTAATTAATCAAAATTAATTAAGTCAAGGTGTGAATGCTCTAGAGACTCACATGTATCGATTTCAAGTTAATCCTAGCCATCTATTAAGATCTGATCTTGGTCATTGAAGTCTCATGTTTCAACATAGGATTATAAGAAGAAGTTGATGGGGGTTGGAGAAGAGACACTTGAATAGTTTGATTTTACTGGGAAATTGATTTCCAGAGTAGCATTTGTTTGTTGCTGGAGAGAGGTTCAGTGAGATCAAAGCAGTGAAACAGGGGCAGAGACAATGAAGCTAGAGGAGGAATTCCAGTTCTTGTGAGTGCATTTTTAGAGAGGCAGAAGTGCCACAGAGAGGCTGACGTAGTTGCAACGCAGTAGCCTCTAGAGGCAAATTCGTATTTTCTGGGGAGAATCAGTGATTCGGTGCCGGAAGTTGGGCAGAGGTTCCAGAGGCCAAAAGAGTCAATCTGTAATATCCCCAAAGGGGAAATAACCAGTAATACACAGAAATATGCTAGACAGATATAGAAAATACAATACTGAACCAGATCATGGAACCAATACACATAGAGTGCCAGAAAACTGAGCCATTTTATTAATCTGAAAGTACATAGAGAGGAGTACAAGAAAATCAGAATCAATGCACCTATCCTTGCCCTAGGCAAGTGGAGGCCCTCTCAGACAAACAATGGCTGCAACAAGGACAGCGTCCTAGCTGGCTGAAGACTGCTCTGAAGACTGAAGCTCCTGGATGCCATTGGTCCAAAAATAACTGTCATTTTATGTGTGTGTGCTAGCATTTCTTTCAACGTTTGTTCTTCTGCAGTTTTATTTGTGTAGGTTGCAGTGTGATTGATTCAGTATTTGTTGTAGAAAACATTAAATAAATTGTTAAGAATTAATTTAACAATTAGGAGAATTATTTCCAATCGCTGCGATTGGATTTAGGTCACCGAATTTTCACAGAAATCGTGGAACATGAGTTACCTCGACCTTTGTTTTTCCACCCTTCTTCATATGCCCTTTTCCTTTATTGATTTTTCTTCATTTTTACTACTAGGGGCTCAAGGGAATGAGACCATGATGCGTAAGATATTTTTGTGATTACCCCCTTAAGGTGGGGCAGTTCATTGCCCACAAGGGGTTGGGATATTCATGGGTTCCTTAAAATGCAAGGGGAACTCATACGGGCCCTAGGAGCCAGTGTGATGGCCATAATGATAGGGGGTAGAGCTCATGTTTGGATTTTTTCCCCAAGCTAAAATATTATTGTCCTAGACATATTTTGCATTTTGTGGTACATTTCTTGTTGTATGTGGCCATGTTATGATTTTATCCTTTTTTTTAGTTGCATCAACCTCCAAGGAATTGTTCCAGGCTCGATCCAAGGTGCGGCAAGGGGAATGGTATACTAACACCTTGTGGACCCAAACAAGAAAATGTGAAAAGGGCTTGTAATGAGCGGAGGGGAGTGAGATATATGGTATCGGGAAGTGGGACCTCGAAACTAAAATCAGGGTTTCCCATGTAGTGTCATTCCTAAAGTTGATAGCCAATAAAGGAGATTGTGAAAATTCCAAAAACCAGAATCCTATTGCAACAACTGATATTATTTCTCCTAATTGTTAATTTAATTTAACAAATTATCTGCATTTTTCTACAAAAAATATGGAAATAAATACACTGCAACCTTCACAAATAAAAAATGTGGAAGAATAAACGCTGGAAGAAATGCTAGCACACACACATAAATAACATAGTTATTTTTGGACGAAAGTACCCGGAAGAACCCAACTTGGGAAAATCGGTGCAACAAGTGAGGGTTTTATTATTAAGCAGCAGTGAAATAATTTGAGTACAATTGGATGCCGAAACTGGAAATCCTACAGAGAAACACTGGCAAGAAAAATTTAGTGAGGAAATTTTCTCACTCCACAAGCAAATCCGGGCTCTGACCTCAGCTTCAGGTGAGCTGTCCAAACTGGCTCTTAGCAGCTACTGCGTCACACTAGTGTAGTCCCTTTTGCACTCAGTTTGAACCAACTTATCATGAAGCTGTCTGGTCTGCTATTTTATGGGAAAATGTCTCTCTTAGCCTCTAGAACCACTGTCTAGCTTCTGGCACTAAAACTTGTCCTTCCCCAACAGAATCGAAATTTCCTTTAGAGGCTACTGCGTTGCCTCTGCGTCGGCCTCTCTGTGGCTCTTTTTCCTCTCTGCAAATGCACTCACCAGATTTGGAAACCTTCCTCCGACTTCCCTATTTCTACCCCTCTTCCTCACTGCTTCGATCTCACAGGATCTCTCTTCGGCAACTGACTGTTGCTACTCTGGAAACCGATCTTCTGATGAAATTGAACCTCACAAGTGTATTCTCTAAGTGCCCATCGACTTCTTCTTATGATCCTTTGTTGGGTCACCAACTGTAATATTCCTAATTAGCGACAGCTAATTGGAATATTCGATTTTGTATAGTTTTGTCGTCTATAGTTTATAAATAAATAACAGTGAGTAGAGAGGGTCTAACTCGCTTAAGTGAAATAAAACATCCTCCTAGTAACATGACGTTGTAACTTAAGGGGGAGCCAAGAGGGGCCAAGCACCATGTAGAGAGGGGGCTCACGTTAGCTCTAGAAGCTTCTGCGCAGGATAGGTTGGACACGTGGCAAGAGATGGAGGCTACGTTGAGGAGATGGCCTTGGGATTGGAGGAAGGCAAACGTTATAAAAGAAGGAGGAGCCTTCTCATTTGATTCATTCTTTTGTTGATGATATTGAGCTAGACGTTTTATCTTCTTGAGCACGCTGGCTGTTTAGCCTGTCTGCAGCACTGTTTAGTGCATTGAGTGTCTCCGGTCGGAGATCTCGCCCTTAGCCCCGGGGGACTTCGAGTGCCTGCTCGAGCAAGGTTATTTCTTCAGTATTTTGTGAGAGGTTTTGTTGTTTGGGTTTGCTGCGGAGCTGGGCTTTCATAGAGACTGCGCAGTCACTGGGAGAGAGGACGCAGTCCTTTTTGGAGGTACTCCGGATCGGGATTTCTGCAAGAGATTTAGCCGAGATTTTGAGCAGAGGATCAGCCTTTGCCAGTAGGAGGATTTTGGTGGAGTTTGAGGCAGTGTCTCAGCTATTCTCATTTAGCCTCTGCGCTAAGCCTTGGAGGCCAGCGTAATTCCTTGAGGAGGTATTTTCGGGTGGTTTTCGGGGGTTGGCCATTTTTGATATGGTTTATGGGTTTTGTCCGGATTGGTGAGTAGAGGAGGTTTGCAGATTTTCAGCTCATTCCGGCAAGGGGATCAGCCCCTAGTCTTCAGTTTATTCCAACAGTAGCAGCTACACAGCAGTTTTCTAGTAGCTAGGACGCAGTTTAGAGAGCCGCCATTTCCTGTATATTCTGAGAGTATTTCTTCACTTGCCTTGAGCAAGATTAGGTGCTATCACTCTGATCACCTATTGTACTTCATTATATTTCTCAGATTAATAAAATGGCTTAGCATTTCCTCTCTATGTTTCTGGATGAGTTGCCGTATTTGCCGTATTTCCTTTCTATGCTATTATATGTCTGCTGCACTGTTATTTTTATGTATTCTTGAGCATTCTAGTTCTATACCACTTGGTGTGTTAATCTTTCACTCTTAGACAGAGTCTGGAAAGGGCCAGGTAGCCTCCGGATTTCGTCCTCTTTTCTGAGGCGATATATCCGGTAAATGCCCTCCCAATCTATCTCTGGTTGGAGGTTGCCGTGTTTTAGAGATATCCCCGAAACGGGATATTACAGTGGTATCAGAGCACAGTTCTGGGTCAGCCTGTGGTTTATGACACCGGGGAAGAGACCATATATTTGTTATAGAGGCAGGAAGTACAGAGACTGTGAGCGTAGGTTGGAGAACACCTACAGAGAGGGAGATTGTGTTCGGGTGGTGGACACAGAGCAGGAGAGAGAGCCTGTGACAGACGCAGAGCAGGAGGAGCCTGTATTAGATTCAGAGCAGAGAGGGCCGATGGCAGATGATACAGAGGCCAAACAGTTTAGGGAGGCACTCAACCTGCAGGCAGATTTAGCCTATTATAATTGGAGGTGAGGTCGTAGAACCTAGGTGGAGGCTAGATAGCATGAGACCCCACGAGTTTTCCAGGTAGATGAGGGATCAGGTACATCCCATCATTTGCCGGAGCATGGTGCTGCTCAGCATGATACTCCTCAGCCGATGGCTTCATGTGCACCTACCCGCTCTACCATGCCCACTTTCTTGGGAGCAGACACAGGGGCAGGAGCCCAGCAGGAGGCAGAGCCCAGACACATGGGCGAGTATTTTGCAGAGTATTAGGCCTATGGACAGGAGTTCAGGGATGCTCTCTCGTTCCGGGATTTTGTTCAGCTCCAGCGGGACAGTAGACCCCGCGATCATCATAGAGGGCACCGACATTATCATGATGGAGATACCCACCGCACATCTAGCAGATTCCATTTGCCTACGTTCGATGGCTCATCAAACAGTTCGGCAAAGTCTTGGGTGGAGAAGTTGGACATCTATTTCCAGCTTAACCAGGTATCGGACACGGAGGCCATCAAGGTGGCGACATTACATTTGGATGGTGAGGCCCAAGACTGGTGGTTCCATGGGATGGTCGCACTCGGGCATTCTACAGTGACGACATATGTCGAGTTTACCAGGAGGTTGATGGAGCGATTTGACACGAGGGATCCGGAACAACATTTTGTTGAGCTGACGAGGCTCAAGCAGACGGGGAGCCCTGAGACATACATTGCAGATTTCTTGAGGGTTTCAGTGATGGTGCCAGATCTATCCGCAGCACGGATGATCTATATGTTTGTGGAGGGGTTAGCAGAGCCACTTCGGGGTCTAGTCAGATCTACTAGACCAGCTACACTTCAGGATGCTATCAGCAGGACCCGAGACTTACAGGATGCATTGCCCAAGACTCAGACACCTTACCCCCAGAGACAGGGTTTCCAGCCCAAGGGGAAGGATATGAGGATTTCGCCTCCAAAGGGGAATCCGGGACGGGCACAGATAGACGATGATGCCAGGAGGGAGTTGAGGAAGAAGCGGTTGTGCTTCACTTGTCAGGAGCCGTGGGCACCAGGGCATAGGTGTGCTGCTGGCAAAGCACACTTCATTGAGGTCTTCTCCGATGATAGCGGGGAAGAGGATGAGGAGGAGGATGAGGAGGCAGGAGATAGTCAGACGACCCAGGATCAGTTGCCGCCTCCACCTCCAGGGACAGGAGGTGCAGCTTTTGCACCCACAGGGGGGGCCCTTGCAGCCTTGCGAGGAGTTCCCAAGTATTTGACGCTGCGCGTACGAGGGACAGTACGTGGTCAGCGGGTGTCAGTTTTGGTGGACAGTTGGGCAACCCACAACTTCATTGATGCACAGATGGTCGAGCGGAGGGGTATATCGACCGAGAGCTTTGACGGATTTTCAGTCTTCGTCCCAGGAGCCCAGACGATGCAGTGTGCCCGGTATGTTCCAGAGTTGGCAGTGACGATGGGTACCTACACCGTGACCAATCATTTTTTTGTGGTCAACATACCAGAGACCAATGTGGTATTGGGTGTTCAGTGGTTGATTACTCTAGGGAAGGTCACCGCAGATTGGGAGGCCTTAGAGATGGAGTGGGATGATAAGAAGACCGGGAAGCATGAGAAGATCCGCGGGATGCATACTTACCCACCTCAGAGAGCTTTGGCACACCGGATGGAGGCATATTTCCGGAAGGGAGATATAGAGTGGGCGGTTGAGTTGCGGGCATCAGAGGCAGAGACCACCGGTCGAGCAGTTCATCCTGATATACAGGCCATCCTTGACAGGTATGATGCAGTGTTTGGGGATATACCACTAGGTCGGCCACCGGACCGAGGGTTTGAGCACACCATTGAGCTTGAGCAGGGCATTCAGGCGGTGATCACTACCCCCTATAGGCATCCCAAAGCCTATCGGGATGAGATTGAGCGGGCCATCCAGGAGTTGCTGGCTCTCGGTCACATCAGACCGAGCACGATTCCGTTTGCTTCTTTCGTGGTGTTGGTGAAGATGAAGGACGACACCTTGAGGATGTGCATTGACTATAGGGCCCTGAACAAGAAGACTTTGAAGAACAGGTACCCTATACCCAGGATCGATGAGTTGATGGATGAGCTAAGAGGAGCTAAGTTCTTCTAGAAGATCGATTTGAGATCGGGGTACCATCAGATTCGCGTGAAGGAAGAGGACGTTCCCAAGACCGCCTTCAGGTGTCACTACGGGCACTTTGAGTTTTTGGTTATGCCTTTTGGGTTGACTAATGCACCAGCCACCTTTCAGTCTTGCATGAACCATATCTTCCGCAGTCATCTGAGGAAGTTTGTATTGGTCTTCTTCGATGACATACTCATATATAGCAGGACTTGGGAGCAGCATCTCCAACATATAGAGGCAGTACTACGCATCTTGGAAGAGCAACAGTTCTATGCTAAGCTCTCCAAGTGTGAGTTTGGGATGACGGAGATGTTGTATTTGGGTCACATTATTGGAGTGGACGGAGTGAGGGTCCATGAGGAGAAGATTAGAGCCATTAGAGATTGGCTGGAGCCAAGGAACGTGACGGAACTTCGAGGATTCATTGGGATATGTACCTATTACAGGAAGTTCGTCAGAGGCTTCTCACAACTTGCTGCACCCCTTACAGATTTGACGAAGAAGGGGGCATTCAGTTGGTCAGATATAGTGTAGCGAGCCTTTGATAGGCTCAAGGAGGTGATGAGTAGCTGCCCCGTGCTTGCATTGCCGGATTTTACGCAGCCATTTGTCTTGGAGTGTGATGCGTCGGGAGAGGGGATCGGCGCAGTATTGATGCAGGGGGGACACCCTATAGCCTTTGAAAGCCGGAAGCTCCTTCTGCATGAGAGGTTGTATTCTATATATGACAAGGAGATGTTGGCCATCATGCATGCCTTGGCCAAATACCGACAGTATTTGGTAGGGAACAGGTTCAGGGTGAGGACTGATCACAACAACCTCAAGTTCTTTTTGGAGCAGAAGCAGCTACAGGAGAGGCAGCAGAAGTGGATCAGTAAGATCCAAGCATATGACTTTGACATTGAGTATGTCAAGGGTAAGAATAACGTGGTAGCAGATGCCCTTTCACGTAGACCAGCCACGTTATCTCTTATGAGCTTGGATACAGATTGGAGGGCTCGACTTTTAGTTGAGTACTCCAACGACAGATTTGCATGTGAGGTGCTAGATGGACAGGTGGCGGATGACAGGTACAAGGTGGTTGATGAGATCATATATTACAGGGACAGGATCTTCTTGACTGAGGGATCTCAGCGTAAGAAGAAGATACTCCAGGCATCACACGATTCTCCATTGGCAAGCCATCAGGGGTTTACCAAAACCTACAGGGCCATTAGAGAGAGGTTCTCATGGAAGGGCCTCAAGGAGGACGTACTCCAGCACATCAGGGAGTGTGATGTTTGTCAGAGGAACAAGGGAGAGGAGAGCCATCCCGCAGGATTGTTGCAGCCTCTTCCCATTCCGGAGGGGAAATGGGAGAGTATATCGATGGACTTCATCATAGGGTTGCCCATGGTGCAGGGCAAGGATTGTATCTTTGTCGTCGTTGAACGGCTGACAAAGTATGCGCACTTTTTCGCCATATCCGCGCATTACACAGCAGCACAGGTGGCCGAGCTGTTCTTCAGAGAGATTTTCAGGCTGCATGTTCTTCCTAAGACCATCATCAGTGACAGGGACAGCCGCTTCATGGGCGGATTTTGGCAGGAGATTTTCCGGCTAGTGGGGACAGAGTTGACACCGAGTACCAGTTATCATCCACAGACGGATGGATAGACAGAGATAGTTAACAAGTGGCTGGAGGGCTACTTGCGTAACTATGTCAGTGGGTAGCAGCGAGCATGGCTGAAGTGGTTGCATTTGGGGGAGTACTGCTATAAAATGACACATCACATGTCCATTGGTATGTCACCGTTTTATGCTTTGTATGGGTATCATTCCTTATCTTTTGCTGATGTGATGTTCGGTGCTAGCAAGGCTCCTAGAGCCAAGATTTGGATCCAAGAGAGTTAGGACATTCTCCAAGCTCTCAAGGACAATATGGCTACAGCACAAAACCAGCAGAAGCTATACGCCGACAGAGGTCGGGTGGAGAGACAGTTTGAGGTAGGGGACTTGGTCTACCTACGATTACATCCATACCGACAATCATCGCTGAAGTAGAAGGGAGATGAGAAGCTCAAGCCTCGTTTTTACGGGCCATACAGGGTGATATGCAGGATTGGGCAGGTTGCGTATGAGTTGGAGCTGCCCCAAGGCAGCAAGATCCACAACGTTTTTCATGTATCATGCCTGAAGAAGGCGCTGGGGCAGCAAGTGACCTTGACAGATGAGCTACCACCCACGAATGATGAGGGGCACTTGGTGTTGCAGCCAGAGGCTATTATTGATACCAGGGAGAGGCAGCTTTGGAGCAGGACAGTCCGGGAATTCTTGGTGAGGTAGAAGAATTTGCCGGATGAGGATGCCACTTGGGAGAGTGAGAAGATTTTGCAGCATCCATCACTTCAATTGCTTGAGGACAAACAACATTTTGCTGGGGGAGACTGTAATATTCCTAATTAGTGACAGCTAATTGGAATATTCGATTTTGTATAGTTTTGCCGTCTATAGTTTATAAATAAATAAAAGTCAGTAGAGAGGGTCTAACTCGCTTAAGTGAAATAAAACATCCTCCTAGTAGCATGACTTTGTAACTTAAGAGGGAGCCAAGTGGGGCCAAGCACCACGTAGAGAGGGGGCTCACGTTAGCTCTAGAATCTTTTGCGCAGGATAGGTTGGACACGTGGCAAGAGATGGAGGCTACGTTGAGGAGATGGCCTTGGGATTGGAGGAAGGCCAACGTTATAAAAGAGGGAGGAGCCTTCTCATTTGATTCATTCTGTTGTTGATGATATTGAGCTAGACGTTTTGTCTTCTTGAGCACGCTGGCTGTTTAGCCTGTTTGCAACACTGTTTAGTGCATTGAGTGTCTCCGGTCGGAGATCTCGCCCTTAGCCCTGGGGGACTTCAAGTGCCTGCTCGGGCAAGGTTATTTCTTCAGTATTTTGTGAGAGGTTTTGTTGTTTGGGTTTTCCGTGGAGCTGGGCTTTCATACAGACTGCGCAGTCACTGGGAGAGAGGACGCAGTCCATTTTGGAGGTACTCTAGATCGGGATTTCTGCAGGAGATTTAGCTGAGATTTTGAGCAGAGGATCAGCCTTTGCCAATAGGAGGATTTTGGTGGAATTTGAGGTAGTTTCTCAGTTATTCTCATTTAGGCTCTGCGCAGAGCCTTGGGGGCCAGCGTAATTCCTTGGGAGGTATTTTCTGGTGGTTTTCGGGGGTTGGCCATTTTTGATATGGTTTCTGGGTTTTGTTCGGGTTGGTGAGTAGAGGAGGTTTACAGATTTTCAGCTCATTCCGGCAAGGGGATCAGCCCCTAGTCTTCAGTTCATTCTAGCAGTAACAGCTACACGGAAGTTTTCCAGCAGCTGGGACGCAGTTCAGAGAGCAGCCATTTCCTGTATATTCTGAGAGTATTTCTTCACTTGCCTTGAGCAAGATTAGGTGCCATCACTCTGATCACCTATTGTACCTCATTATATTTCTCAGATTAATAAAATGGCTTAGCATTTCCTCTCTATGTTTCTGGATGAGTTGCCGTATTTGCCGTATTTCCTTTCCATGCTATTATATGTCAGTTGCACTGTTATTTTTATATATTCTTGAGCATACTAGTTTTATACCACTTGGTGTGTTTATCTTTCACTCTTAGACAGAGTCTGGGAAGGGCCAGGTAGCCTCCGGATCTCGTCCTCTTTTCAGAGGCGAAATATCCGGTAAATGCCCTCCCAGTCCATCTCTGGTTGGAGTTTGCCGTGTTTTAGAGATATCCTCGAAACGAGATATTACACCAACGGTAAAGTTTAATCTTAATTGATGGCTAGGATTAACTTGAAGTTGATCTGTGTGAGTTTCTAGAACATTCACACCTTTACTTAATTAATTATTATTAATGAGTCATATTCCCTAAGTTTAGACTTAGGAAATATTTTAAAACTGACTAATAATCTAATTAAGTCATCTAGAAACGATTTCTAGATTTTGGAGATCTCATGTATTCTAGCCTCTCCACAAAATTTCAAGGCTAGAACACATCCGATGCTACAAAAACTAACACTCTCTCTTAGCGAGGAATGTGTTCTAGTGCTGCCCCGGCTATCACAACATCCTGTTTGTGCATCATCTCCTGTCACGCTGCTGATGTCTAGCTACTACTGCCCACCAACCACTGTGCAACTCTGATATGAGTTGAATATGTGTTATTGCTGACCCTGTTGATCTGCTATCAACACTGCATCTACATTGCAACTCCCTCTCATCTGTTGTTGCTGCAACTTCAACATTTGCAGCTAAGAAGTATTTGAAATACTGAACCAACTATGTTCAATATGATGCATCTATCGCCTGAGACCTGAATGCTACTAGCGTCTGCTTTGTCATTGAGGAATCTGCGTTGCTGCTGACTCTGCACTGCTGCCAACTCTGCACTGTTGCCAACTTTGCACTCCTGCCAACTCTGCACAATGCTCCCCAGCATTTGGCTGCTACTAGTCAGTGCAACTGCCACTCTAGCATCTGATTGCACCAACTCCCACTGGTCCATCCTGATACTGAATACTATAGGCTCCTGTAGCAAGGTACTGATTCAAGAGGTGGGCCCCCTCAAGAATCCTACTCATATGTAGCACTCTGGGGCTCCAACACCAACTCATCTCATTTCACTCCTGGGGTATGTCTGCAAACATGGCAAAGTCTTCCTCCAGCCTCGAGGAAATCCTATCGATCTCTACCGAAGCTGCATGATGGTCCTACCTCTCCTCCTTGTCCTTCTTCCTGAGAGGACACTGGGTACTGTAGTGGCCAAGCTCGCCACACCTGAAGCACTTGACCCTTGGCAGGTCCTTCGTCTTTCACTGCTCCCCCCGTCCCTAACTAGGACCCTTCGATGCAAGGGCCGCATTCTCCTCCTCCTTCACTTGCTTTCATTAGCTGTTGTTGCCACTTATGGAGCTCTTTACCAAGTCTTGTCTCAACTCCTCCTGTTGCAACTTGGCCCACATCCTGTCCCACTTTGGCAAGGTGTCTCTGCCCAAGATACTTTGGATCAATACCTGCCACTCCTCTGAGACACTGTTGAGTGCCAATCGCACTAGCTTTGTGGGTTAAGGTGTTTCCCTAATAGCTGCAAGTTGATCCTAGATCTCCTGAATCCTAGTGAGGAAGGGGTCTACGCGTTCCCCTTTTTGCATCTTGGTGCATCTTAGCTTCTCCTCCAAGTACATCTTCTGCTGCTCGGAAGTGCCCTAGTACAACGTGGAAAGTGTATCCTTTTGAATTTCCATGATCTTGGAACAAGGATAGAATCTTAAAATCTCTGACACTACCAAACCAAGAATCTTAACCATTAACTACTTTGCACAGCGGAAATATAAAGCAGTAAATCACATATGCACATAATATAGACAACTTTTTAAGTTTTCAACCCAACAACGTTATATTAACAACATATAATGCAACAGTCTAGGGTTATCCTACCAATGATAATGGCCTTCATACATCCACTAGTACAAGATACAAACAAGATACTCTGACCATCTGGCTGTAGTGAAATCTCTCAGCTCTCTCGGTCGTACCCTTTACCTCACCGGTCCTTCGGCTCTCGATCTGTATCTCCTCCCTCTATCAATGCTCCAAGTCCATCTAGCCACTGGATTTTGGCTATCCAATATGCTCTCTAGTTGTCCCTTCGTCCATTAAGGGCACAACACATTGAGACTCCTGTCGAGTTGTTCACAACTCCACTTGTGAACAACTCTCAATTTGCCCACTGTTGCTCCTCAGCTACTTAGGGACTTCAGCCCACTATGGTCTTTCTGTGCTACTCTGATGAAGAACAACATAGGGCATGAAGGGCTAACACCTATCACTGCAAGATGTCCATCTCCCACAATGAACACGGGCTAGGAGGATTTCCCATCATTTGTTGGAGAAGTCCTCCACACACACGTCTCGGGCTCCACAAGCTGCTTCTGGTTGATCAGGCCCTTGAGCTCCTGCAACTGCCACTCTAGCAACTACCTTTGTCCATCAGGGTGTTGCACACCGGGCTCCAACTTGGACACTATCACGTTGTCCTCCAGCATACCATAAATGTCCAATCCATGTCCACTTTTGGTCTACTCTCATGCTTCCCTTCAACAGTCCACGAGTGACCAAGTCCACACTGTAGCATCTGCACCTAGTTAGGGCTTCCTCACACCTAGGAGACCCTTCTATTGGCCGCCAATAGAATTCTCATCAACCTGTGCTTTTCTCTACAATAGAGGAGCTACTGCACAAATCTGGGCACCAATCATGTCCTCACCTAGGACATCTATCCAACTGGCATCAACGGAACATCTGCAACTCTCCTTGCTGTTGTCCTCTTTAATTTCATTTGATGTGCCTGCTATCACCTTGGCTGCCTAGTATGCTTCCCAACAGTCCAAGTGGGCTCCTCCAAACAACTCCTAAGGTCTCCTCTAGCAGCCCATCAATTGATCCAAGCAATGGTCAAAATCTTTGACCCAACATCCCTCCAAAAACACTGTTGTAATGTTGTTTGCACCTTGTTGTTCGTGACACCTAGTTAGGGCACTTGTTGCAGGCCTAAATTCTCCCAACAGCCACCAAACAAGCTCCTAAAGGGCTGCGACACACCTTAAGAAACCTCCTCCTCACCCACGTTGCCACTAAGGATAACTGTCAAGCCTTGAAACACCTCCTACGCAACCCAGTTGTGTACTATGGCCTACGTCCTAGCACAACAACCCTCTAAGAGTGAGACAGTCCTCTAAACCATGCCCAAACAATCCGCAAACAACAACATCTTGCCCTTCAAGGGCTCGGTCTAGAAGCTAGCCTCCTCGACCCTACTGACAGCAAACTCGGATCACCTTTCCAACTGAAAGACAGTCCGCTGCCACCTCAACTTACTCAACTTCCATAACAGAATTCAGACCCTTCTCCACGCAATGTACGCTTACGATCCTGCCTCAATTTTCAAAGCTCTAAAGCTCCTTTTCCTTGAGAGGAAATTGCACAAAATGGATGCGCTAAACACAACAAATCACCCTCTATTTATATCCAAATGAGTGGCTCCATGAATTAGTGAAGAGACACATCTATTGGCCAAATTTTACTTCAAGCCTACATGACTTGAAAACCAATAATTACTTATCAACTTCAAAAATTCATTTCTCCTTAACGACAACTTGGAATCGGATGATTCTCATTGCGTTAGGATCGTATCGACGAGCACTATCATCCTCATCCATCACACGTTAAAAAATCATTACGGTTTTGGCCCAAACATCGATGGGTGCAAAACCCCCAAGCTTGGGTTTCAAGACCACAAGCTTACTTGTGGCACTTTGACCTCCAACCCTCGAACTCTAGGGATTGGAGTACCTCCCAAGCTACACAAAAATCAACACCCCCTCTTAGTGAGGGAGGTACTTTCAAGACTAGGAAGTAACCATCATCATCTCCGACGACGACACTAGCTCATCTGACAACCATCACTGCAGCATACCCTGTAGATGAATGCGACAATCTCGGTAGTGCCTCTGCCTCATCACATCCGAACTTGAAGATCTCGAACCTCCATAGGATTGCTCCCTCTGAGGCTAGACTCCCTCTGATCCTACACGATCTCCACTAGCTCAGTCCTGCAAGCACTCATCGTCCTGGATCAAATACCACACGTGAAAAGCCCACCAATCTCTGATATACATCACGATCCGATGAAGACTCTAGCTTGCCAATCTGTAGTCCATCACATGAAGCCATCTCGATCAACCTGGTCTCGTCCATGCTAAAGAAACCCTCGATCTGTCCCAACCATCCATGACAAATCAACCGAAGTCCATGATCAACAATCTGCCCTACAACCAAGTATTGTTCACTAGACTCACCACCAATCCAACAGAACTCCCAATCAATCTCGCTGCCAAGCCAGTCAAGACCACATCTCCGTGTCTTCAGATGAACCCCTTGCTCCATGATCTAGACACCGAAAAATCCCTTTGAGTTGCTTCGCTGTGCACACTCTGATTCATTGACCCTCAAAGTAGCTCCGATATGCTCTGATACCATGTTTAATTTCCATGATCTTGGATCTAGGATAGAATCTTAAAATATCTAACGCTACCAAACCAAGAATCTCAACCATGAAATACTTTGCACAGAGGAAATATAAAGCAGTAAATCACATATGCATAGAATATAGACAAATTTTTAATTTTTCAACCCAACTTCATTATATTAACAATATAATACAACAATATAGGGATCCCGTACCAGGGATAATGGCCTTCATACTTCCACTAGTACAAGATACAAACAAGATACTCTGACCATCTGGCTATAGTGAAATCTCTCAGCCCTCTCGATCGTACCCTGTACCTGCTTGGTCCTTCGGCTCTCGATCTGCAGCTCCTGCCTCTATCAATGCTCCAAGTCCATTTGGCCACCGAATTTCGGCTATGCAATCTGCTCTCTAGTTGTCCCTTCATCCATTAAGGGCACAACACATCGAGACTCTTGTTGAGTTGTTCACAACTCCACTTCTGAACAACTCTCAATATGCCCACTGTTGCTCCTCAGCTACTCAGGGACTTCAACCCACTATGGTTTTCCTGCGCTACTTTGATGAAGACCAACATAGGGCACGGAGGGTTGCCGCCTATCACTGCAAGATGTCCATCTCCCACAATGAACACGGGCTAGGACGACTGCCCATCATCTGCTGTAGATGTCTTTCTCCACACACACGTCTCGGGCTCCACAACTGCTCCTAGCTTATCCGACCCTTGAGATCTTGCAACCGCCACTCTAGCAACTACCTTTGTCCATCAAGGTGTTGCACACTGGGCTCCAACTTGGACACTATCACGTTGTCCTACAACAGACCATAAATTTCCAATCCATGTCCACACTTGGTCTACTCTCACACTGCCCTCCAATAGTCCACAAGTGACCAAGTCCACATTGTAGCATTTGCACCTAGTTAGCGCATCCTCACACCTAGGAGACCCTTTTATTGGCTGCCAACAGACTTCTCATCAACTCGTCCTTTGCTCTGCAGTAGAGGATCTATTGCACAAATTTGGGCACTAATAATGTACTCACCTAGGACATCTATCCAACTGTCATCAAGGGAACATCTGCAACTCTCCTTCTTCTTGTCCTCTTGCCTTTCATCTGATGTGCTTGTTGTCACCCTGGTTGCTTTGTAGGTTTTTCAACAGTCCACATGGGCTCCTCCAAACAGCTCGTAAGGTCTCCTGTAGCAACCCATCAACCAATCCAAGAAATGGTCAAAATCTTTGACCCAACATCCCTCCAAAAACACTATTGTAATGTTGTTTGAACATTGTTGTTCGTGATACCTAGTTAGGGCACTTGCTCCAGCCCTAAATTCTCCCAATAGTCACCAAACATGCCCCTAAAGGGCTGCGACACACCTTAAGAAGCCTCCTCCTGTAATATTCCTAATTAGCGACAGCTAATTGGAATATTCGATTTTGTTTAGTTTTGCCATCTATAGTTTATAAATAAATAAAAAGTGAGTGGAGAGGGTCTAACTCACTTAAGTAAAATAAAACACCCTCCTAGTAGCACAACGTTGTGACTTAAGGGGGAGTCAAGGGGGCCAAGCACCACGTAGAGAGGAGGCCCACGTTAGCTCTAGAAGCTTCTACGCAGGAGAGGTTGGGCACGTGGCAAGAGATGGACGCTACGTTGAGGAGATGGCCTTAGGGTTGGAGGAAGGCCAACGTTATAAAAGAGGGAGGAGCCTTCTCATTTGATTCATTTTGGTGTTGATGATATTGAGCTAGACGTTTTGTCTTCTTGATCATGCTTGCTGTTTAGCCTATCTGCAGCATTGTTTAGTGCATTGAGTGTCTCCGGTCGGAGATCTCGCCCTTAGCCCCGGGGGACTTTGAGTGCCTGCTTGGGCAAGGTTATTTCTTCAGTATTTTGTGAGAGGTTTTGTTGTTTTGGTTTGCTGTGGAGCTAGGCTTTCATAGAGACTGCGCAGTCACTGGGAGAAAGGACGCAGTCCATTTTGGAGGTGCTCCGGATCGGGATTTCTGCAGGAGATTGAGCCGAGATTTTGAGCAGAGGATAAGCCTTTGCCTGTGGGAGGATTTTGGTGGAGTTTGAGGCGATGTTTCAGTCATTCTCATTTAGCCTCTGCGCAGAGCCTCGGAGGCCAGCGTAATTCCCCAAGGGGGTGTTTTCTGGAGGTTTTCGGGGTCGACCATTTTTGATATGGTTTATGGGTTTTGTCGAGATTGGTGAATAGAGGAGGATTGCAGATTTTCAGCTCATTCCGGTAAGGGGATTAGCCCCTAGTCTCCAGTTCATTCCAGCAGTAGCAGCTACACGGCAGTTTCCCAGCAACTGGGACGCAGTTCAGAGAGCAGCCATTTTCTGTATATTCTGAGAGTATTTCTTCACTTTCCTTGAGCAAGATTAGGTGCCATCACTCTGATCACCTATTGTACTTCATTATATTTCTCAGATTAATAAAATGGCTTAGCATTTCCTCTCTATGTTTTTGGATGAGTTGCCGTATTTTCTTTCTTTGCTATTATATGTCTACTGCACTGTTATTTTTATATATTCTTGAGCATTCTAGTTCTATACCCCTTGGTGTGTTTATCTTTCACTCTTAGACAAAGTCTGGAAAGGGCCAGATAGCCTCCGGATCTCATCCTCTTTTCAGAGGCGGATTATCCGGTAAATGCCCTCCCAATCCATCTCTGGTTGGAGTTTGTCGTATTTTAGAGATATCCCCGAAATAGGATATTACAGTGGTATCAGATCGTGAGTGTAGGTTGGAGAACACCTACGGAGAGGGAGATTGTGTTCGGGTGGTGGACACAAAGCAGGAGAGAGAGCCTATGACAGACGCAGAGTAGGAGAGAAAGCCTGTGACAGACGCAGAGCAGGAGGAGCCTGTATTAGATTCAGAGCAGAGAGGGCCGATGGCAGATGATACAGAGGCCAAACAGTTTGGGGAGGCACTCCTCAAATCGGTGCAGGATTTAGCTAGACAGATTGAGGTGATGGGTCAGAGATTCACCGCTGTGGAGGCTAGACAGCGTGAGACCCCACGGGTTTTCTAGGTAGGAGAGGGATCAGGTACATCCCATCATTTTCCAGAGCATGGTCCTGCTCAGCGCGATACTCCTCAGCCGATGGCTTTACATGCACCTACCCGCTCTACCTTGCCCACTTTCTTGGGAGCAGACACAGGGGCAGGAGCCCAGCAGGAGGCAGAGCCTAGACACATGGGCGAGTATTTTGCAGAGTATCAAGCCTATGGGCAGGAGTTCAGGGATGCTCTCTCATTCCGGGATTTTCTTCAGCTCCAGCGGGACAGTGGACCCCGTGACCATCATAGAGGGCACCGACATTATCATGACGGAGATACCCACCGCACATCTAGCAGATTCCATTTGCCTACGTTTGATGGCTCATCAAATAGTTCGGCAAAGTCTTGGGTAGAGAAGCTGGACATCTATTTCCATCTTAACCAGATGTCGGAGACGGAGGCCATCAAGGTGGCGACATTACATTTGGATGGTGAGGCCCAGGACTGGTGGTTCCATGGGATGGTGACACTTGGGCATTTTACAGTGACGACATATGCCGAGTTTACCAGGAGGTTGATCGAGCGTTTTGACCAGAGGGATCCTGAACAACACTTTGTTGAGCTGACGAGGCTCAAGCAGACTGGGAGCCCAGAGACTTACATTGCAGATTTTTTGAGGGTTTCAGTGATGGTGCCAGATCTATCCGCGGCTCGGATGATCTATATGTTTGTGGAGGGATTGGCAGAGCCACTTCGGGGTCTAGTCAGATCTACTAGACCAGCTACACTCCAGGATGCTATTAGCAGGAACAAGGACTTACAGGATGCATTGCCCAGGACGCGAACACCTTACCCCCAGAGACAGGGTTTCCAGCCCAAGGGGAAGGATGTGAGGGTTCCTCCTCCAAAGGGGAATCCAGGACGGGCATAGATAGATGATGATGCCAGGAGGGAGCTAAGGAAGAAGCGGCTATGCTTCACTTGTCAGGAGCCGTGGGCACCAGGGCATAGGTGTGCTGCTGGCAAAGCACACTTCATTGAGGTCTTCTCCGATGATAGCAGGGAAAAGGATGAGGAGGAGGATGAGGAGGCAGGTAATAGTCAGACGGCCCAGGATCAGTTGCCACCTCCACCTCCAGGGATAGGAGGTGCAACTTTTGCACCCACAGGAGGGACCCTTGCAGACTTGCGAGGATTTCCTAAGTATTTGACGCTGCGCATACGAGGGAGAGTACGTGGCCAATGAGTGTCAGTCTTGGTTGACAGTGGGGCGACCCACAACTTCATTGATGCACAAATGGTCGAGCGGAGGGGTATACCGACCGAGAGCTTTGACGGATTTTCAGTCTTGGTTCCAGGAGCCCAGACGATGCAGTGTGCCCGGTATGTTCTAGAGTTGGCAGTGACGATGGGTACCTACACCGTGACCGATCAATTTTTCGTGGTCAACATACCAGATACCAATGTGGTATTGGGTGTTCAGTGGTTGATTACTCTGGGGAAGGTCACCATGGATTGGGAGGCCTTAGAGATGGAGTGGGATGATAAGAAGACCGGGAAGCATGAGAAGATCCGCGGGATGCACACTTACCCACCTCAGACAGTTTCGGCACACCGGATGGAGGCAGATTTCCGGAAGGGAGACATAGAGTGGGCGGTTGAGTTGCGGGCATCAGAGGCAGAGACCACCGGTCGAGCAGTTCATCCTGATATACAGGCCATCCTTGACAGGTATGATGCAATGTTTGGGGATATACCACCAGGTCGGCCACCGAACCGAGGGTTTGAGCACACCATTGAGCTTGAGCAAGGCATTCAGGCGGTGATCACTACCCCCTATAGGCATCCCAAAGCCTATCGGGATGAGATTGAGCGGGCCATCCAGGAGTTGCTGGCTCTTGGGCACATCAGACCGAGCACGAGTCCGTTTGCTTCTTCCGTAGTGTTGGTGAAGAAGAAGGACGACACCTTGAGGATGTGCATTGATTACAGGGCCCTGAACAAGAAGACCCTGAAGAACAGGTATCCTATACCCAGGATCGATGAGTTGATGGATGAGCTGAGAGGAGCCAAGTTCTTCTCGAAGATTGATTTGAGATCAGGGTACCATCAGATTCGCGTGAGGGAACATGACATTCCCAAGACTGCCTTCAGGTGTCATTATGGGCACTTTGAGTTTTTGGTTATGCCTTTTGGGCTGACCAATGCACCAGCCACCTTTCAGTCTTGCATGAACCATATCTTCCGCAGTCATCTGAGGAAGTTTGTATTGGTCTTCTTCGATGACATACTCATATATAGCAGGACTTGGGAGGAGCATCTCCAGCATATAGAGGCAGTACTACACATCTTGGAAGAGCAACAGTTCTATGCTAAGCTCTCCAAGTGTGATTTTGGGATGACGGAGATGTTGTATTTGGGTCACATTATTGGAGTGGACGGAGTGAGGGTCCATGAGGAGAAGATTAGAGCCATCAGAGATTGGCTGGAGCCAAGGAACGTGACGGAACTTCGAGGGTTCATTGGTATATGTACCTATTACAGGAAGTTCGTCAAAGGTTTCTCACAGCTTGCTGCACCCCTTACGGACCTGATAAAGAAGGGGGCATTCAGTTGGTCGGATACAGCGCAGTGAGCCTTTGACAGGCTCAAGGAGGTGATGAGTAGCTGCCCAGTGCTTGCATTACCAGATTTTACGCAGCCATTTGTCTTGGAGTGTGATGCGTCGGGAGAGGGGATCGGTGCAGTATTGATGCAGGGGGGACACCCTATAGCCTTTGAGAGCCGGAAGCTCCTTCCGCACGAGAGGTTGTATTCTATATACGACAAGGAGATGTTGGCCATCATGCATTGCTTGGCCAAATTCCGGCAGTATTTGGTAGGGAACAGGTTCAGGGTGAGGACTGATCACAACAGGCTCTGGTTCCTTTTGGAGCAGAAACAGCTACAGGAGAGGCAACAGAAGTGGATCAATAAGATCCAAGCATATGAATTTGACATTGAGTATGTCAAGGGTAAGAATAACGTGGTAGCAGATGCCCTTTCACGTAGACTAGCCACGTTATCTCTTATGAGCTTGGATACAGATTGGAGGGCTCGACTTTTAGTGGAGTACTCCAAGGACAGATTTGCATGTGAGGTGCTGGATGGACAGGTGGCGGATGACAGGTACAGGGTGGTTGATGAGATCATCTACTACAAGGACATGATCTTCTTTACTGAGGGATCTCAGCTTAAGAAGAAGACACTCCAGGCATCACATGATTCTCGATTGGCAGGCCATCAGGGGTTTACCAAAATCTACAGGGCCATTAGAGAGAGGTTCTCATGGAAGGGCCTCAAGGAGGACGTACTCCAGCATATCAGGGAGTGCTATGTTTGTCAGAGAAACAAGGGGTAGACGAGTCATCCCGCAGGACTGTTGCAGCCTCTTCCCATTCCGGAGGGGAAATGGGAGAGCATATCGATGGACTTCATCAGAGGGTTGCCCATGGTGCAGGGCAAGGATTGTATCTTTTTCGTCGTTGATCGGCTGACAAAGTATGCGCACTTTTTCGCCATATCCGCGCATTACACAACAACACAAGTGGCCGAGCTATTCTTCAGAGAGCTTTTCAGGTTGCATGGTCTTCCTAAGACCATCATCAGTGACAGGGACAACCGCTTCATGGGCAGAGTTTGGCAGGAGCTTTTCCAGCTAGTGGGGACGGAGTTGACACCAAGTACCAGTTATCACCCACAGACGGATGGACAGACGGAGATAGTTAACAAGTGGCTGGAGGGCTACTTGTGTAACTATGTCAGTGGGCAGCAGCGATCATGGTTGAGATGGTTGCATTTGGGGGAGTACTGCTACAACACGACACATCACATGTCCATTGGTATGTCACCGTTTTATGCTTTGTATGGGTATCATTCCTTATCTTTTGCTGATGTGATGTTCGGTGCTAGCAAGGCTCTTAGAGCCAAGATTTGGATCCAAGAGAGTCAGGACATTCTCCGAGCTCTCAAGGACAATATGGCTACAGCGCAAAACCAGCAGAAGCTGTATGTCGACAGAGGTCAGGTGGAGAGACAGTTTGAGGTAGGGGACTTGGTCTACCTACAATTACAGCCATACCGACAGTCGTCGCTGAAGCAGAAGGGAGATGAGAAGCTCAAGCCTTGCTTTTACGGGCCATACAGGGTGATACGCAGGATTGGGCAAGTTGCGTATGAGTTAGAGCTGCCCCAAGGCAGCAAGATCCACAACGTTTTTCATGTATCATGCCTGAAGAAGGCGCTGGGGCAGCAGGTGACAGTGACAGAGGAGCTACCACCCGGATGATGAGGGGCATTTGGTGTTGCAGCCAGAGGCTATTATTGATACCAGGGAGAGGCAGCTACGGAGCAGGATGGTCCGGGAATTCTTGGTGAGGTGGAAGAATTTGCCGGATGAGGATGCTACTTGGGAGAGTGAGAAGATTTTGCAGCATCCATCACTTCAGTTGCTTGAGGACAAGCAACATTTTGCCGGGGGAGACTGTAATATTCCTAATTAGCAACAACTAATTGGAATATTCGATTTTGTTTAGTTTTGCCGTCTATAGTTTATAAATAATTAAAAGTGAGTGGAGAGGGTCTAACTCACTTAAGTGAAATAAAACACCCCCCGAGTAGCACAACATTGTGACTTAAGGGGGAGCCAAGGGGGCTAAGCACCACGTAGAGAGGAGGCCTATGTTATCTCTAGAAGCTTCTGCGCAGGAGAGGTTGGGCACGTGGCAAGAGATGGAGGCTACGTTGAGGAGATGGCCTTAGGGTTGGAGGAAGGCTAACGTTATAAAAGAGGGAGGAGCCTTCTCATTTGATTCATTCTATTGTTGATGATATTGAACTAGACTTTTTGTCTTCTTGAGCACGCTAATTGTTTAGCCTGTCTGCAGCACTGTTTAGTGCATTAAGTGTCTCCGGTCGGAGATCTCGCCCTTAACCTCGGGGGGCTTCGAGTGCCTGCTCGGGCAAGGTTATTTCTTTAGTATTTTGTGAGAGGTTTTGTTGTTTGGGTTTGTTGCGGAGTTGGGCTTTCATAGAGACTGCGCAGTCACTGGGAGAAAGGACGCAGTCCATTTTGGAGGTGCTCTGGATCGGGATTTCTGCAAGAGATTGAGCCGAGATTTTGAGCAAAGGATCAGCCTTTGCCTGCGAGAGGATTTTGGTGGAGTTTGAGGCGGTGTTTCAGTCATTCTCATTTAGCCTCTGCGCAAAGCCTTGGAGGCCAGCGTAATTCCCCAAGGGGGTGTTTTCTGGAGGTTTTCAGGGGTCGGCCATTTTTTATATGGTTTCTGGGTTTTGTCGGGATTGGTGAGTAGAGGAGGATTGCAGATTTTCAGCTCATTCTGGTAAGGGGATCAGCCCCTAGTCTCCAGTTCATTCCAGCAGTAGCGGCTACATGGCAGTTTCCTAGCAGCTGGGACGCAGTTCAGAGAGCAGCCATTTCCTATATATTCTGAGAGTATTTCTTCACTTGCCTTGAGAAAGATTAGGTGCCATCACTCTGATCACCTATTGTACTTCATTATATTTCTCAAATTAATAAAATGGCTTAGCATTTCCTTTCTATGTTTCTGGATGAGTTGCTGTATTTTCTTTCTCTGCTATTATATGTCTGCTGCACTGTTATTTTTATATATTCTTGAGCATTTTAGTTCTATACCCCTTGGTGTGTTTATCTTTCACTCTTAGATAGAGTCTAGAAAGGGCCAGGTAGCCTCCGGATCTCGTCCTCTTTTCAGAGGCGGATTATCCGGTAAATGCCCTCCCAGTCCATCTATGGTTGGAGTTTGTTGTGTTTTAGAGATATCCCCGAAATGGGATATTACACCTCCTCACCCATGCTGCCACTAAGGATAAGTGTCAAGCCTTGAAACACCTCCTACGCAACCCAGTTGTGTGCTATGGCCTGCGACCTAGCACAACAACCCTCCAATAGTGAGACAATCCTCTAAACCATGCCCAAACAATCCGCAAACAACAACATCTTGCCCTTCAATGGCTTGGTCTGGCAGCTAGCCACCTCGGCCCTCCTGAAAACAAACTCGGATCACCTTTCAAGCCCAAAGACATTCCGCTGCCACCTCAGCTTACTCGGCCTCCATAACAGAATTCAGACCCTTCTCGTCCACGCGATGTAGGACTCTCTAGATGTGTCCAATTTCAGAGCTAGTTTTCCTTGAGAGGACATTGCACAAAATGGATGCTCTAAACACAACAAATCACCCTCTATTTATATCCAAATGAGTGGCTCCACGAGACACATCTATTGGCCAAATTTTACTTCAAGCCTACATGACTTGAAAACCAATAATTACTTGTCAACTTCAAAAATACTTTTCTCCTTAACGACAACTCAGAATCAGATGATTTCCGTTGTGTTAGAATTGTCTTGACGAGCACTATCATCCTCATCGATCACATGTCGAAAACGCATCACGGTTTTGGACCCAATGGCGATGGGTGCAAAACCCCCAAGCTACACAAAAATCAACATATCCCACATCTCTTTGGTCGTTCCCTTGGCCGCTATGTGTGATACATTGTGATCTCGAACACCATCAAGGATCAATTTCTTTGCCCATGCCATTTCCTTTCTGTACTCCTTCAGCTAATCTGCATCTATGCGGATAGCTACCACTACATCTATGAATGGATTCAGGCAATATTCTTACAGAAGGAAGGACATCATTGCCTTCCATATGACGTAGTTGGAAGCATCGTCCAACTTGTCTTGATCTCGAAGTCCAGCAGTGGCCATCTCAAAAAATGTTGAAAATCTCCTCATCCTTTCTGCTCAGCTATTGCTCAGCTATTTTCACTCCCTTATGGAGTGAGAAACTATGCTCACAACGATTTTTGATCTACAAGGGAAATCGAACTTCTTGAGAGTAGAAGTTCCGTGAGGAAATTTTTCCCTCGGTGTGTGCTCTTCTTCCACCCGATGCTAGTTCTTCTCTAGCAAGCTGCTACAAAACTACTGCATCCACCTAGAGATCTTCTCTACAAAAATACTGGGTTGCTCCCTCTACTTCTGGAGCTACTTGATCTGGAGAGATCAAATTTTTCTATCGCTCTCTCAGAAAAAAAGATTGTCCTCAAGTGACTCGGCCTCTTGGCAAAGTGACTGTGTTTCCTCCTGGGGTTTCAATTTGCTGCCCATACTAAACAATGAAACTACTTCTATCTTCGCTACTGAGCTTTCCAGCTAATCATCTGTGCTCTGATACCATGTGAAAATTCTGAAAACCAGAATCCTATTTCAGCAACTAATATTATTTCTCCTAATTGTTAATTTACTTTAACAAATTATTTGCAGTTTTCTACAACAAATACTTAAATAAATACACTGCAACCTTCACAAAGAAAAACTACAGAAGAATAAACGTTGGAAGAAATGCTAGCACACACACATAAATTACACAGTTATTTTTTAACGAAAATCCCCTGAAAACTCAACTTGGGAAAATCGGTGCAGCAAATGAGAATTTTATTATTAATCAACAGTGAAATCATCTAAGTACAAATGGGTGCCGAAATTGGCAAGAAAAATTTAGTGAGGAAATTTCCTCACTCCACAGGCAAATCCGGGCTTTGACCTCAGCTTCAGGTGAGCCATCCAAACTGGCTCTATGCAGCTACTACGTCACACTAGCGCAATCCCTTCTGCACTCAGTTTGAACCATCTTCTCCTCAAGCCATCTGGTCTGCTATTGTCTGGGAAAATGTCTCTCCTGGCTTTTGGAACCACTATCTAGCTTCTGGCACTGAAACTCGTCTTTCCCCAACATAATCAAAATTGCCTCTATAGGCTATTGCGCTGCCTCTACGTCAACCTCTCTGTGACTCTTCTTCCTCTCTGCAGATTCACTCACCGGATCTGGAAACCTTCCTTCGACTTCACTGTCTCTGCCCCTCTTCCTTACTGCTTCGATCTCACAGACTGTCTCTCTAGCAAGTTACTACTGCTACTCTGGAAATTGATCTGCTCATGAAGCGAACTTCACAAGTGTATTCTCCAAGTGCCCATCGACTTCTTCTTATAATACTATATTGGGACTCCAACGACCAAGATTTATTTAAATCTTAATCGATGGCTAGGATTAACTTGAAGTCGATCCATGTGAGTTTCTAGAACATTCACACCCTGAACTAATTAATTTTGATTAATTAGTCATATTCCCTAAGTTTAGACTCAGGAAATATTTAAAAACTGGCTAATAATCTAATTAAGTCATTTCTATGCGAAATTTCCAAAAACAATTTCTAGGTTTTGGAGATCTCATGTATTCTAACCTCGCCACAAATTTCAACATTAGAACACATTCGATGCTACAAAAACTAACAGAGATCCCACGAGACTAGGATTCAGGATTAACCCCCTAGTTAAGGTAAGGGAACAAAAGTGTCGTCTATGAAAATTTCTGAACTTACAAACAGAAATCCTACTGCAGTTAACTGATTTTCGTTACCTACTTGTATTTTCCATTTAACAAGTTATTTACATAATTATTCAGCAAATATTAATGCAAATACTAAGCAGCCTACACCAATATACAGATCAAGTACTGAAAAATAAATGAGACAATCACACAAAGGACACACTTATATTTGGACTAATGTCCCCGGAAAAATCTGCGGGAAAACCGGTGCAACAGATCTAAGGGTTTGTATTATTAAGCAGCAGTATTCTAAGTACAACTTGGGTGCCAAATCTGGCTCACCCAACAGAGAAAAATCCTCGGCAGACAGATAAAATAGTGAGTTTTACCTCACACTGCAAGTCTTGGCAGATCCAAGATCCGAACTAGCGAAACCCCACCTTCCTCTGCGTAGTAGATGCGTAGGCCTGTGAGGGAATGACTGAGGATTGCGTCACCTCTTCTCTGCATTGATCTACCTCTCAGAAAATCGAGTTTCAGCACTCCCGGCTTAGAAACCCCGATCTTCAGCTAAATTCGGATTGTCCCTTAGAAGCTCTGCGAAGTCCCTGCGTGGGCCTGCGTCACCCCTTTAGGGACTGTGTCACCTCTCCTGGTGGTTGCGCTACTTCCTCTGCTGGCTCTACTACCTCTTTGCTATGTAATCTTGGTCCTCCAACCAGCAACTACTTCCGCCTCTCACTACTGCTGAATCACTTAGATCTTATCTTTGTCCAAGCACTGCTTCGTCAGAAGAATTCGATCTCTAGATTCACTAATTGTGTGTGTTCTCCAACTGACCCTCAAGCGTTCCGTTATAATTTTCCTGTTGAGAAATCAACGACCGTGATATAATATTTAATCAACGACTAAGATTAAAACAGACTTGATCCTTGTAACTTAGAAGCTTCTCACCAACATTTAAATTAATTCACTTTAATTATTTTAATTCCTTAAGTTTTAACTTAGGCTCCATTAAAAATAATTAATTATTTGAATAAGTTTCACTCTAGGTGGAATTTCTCCAAACGATTTTTGGGTCTTGGAGATCTCATGTGTTTTAGCCCTTCCACAAAATTTCGGATCTAGAGCACATCTGATGCTACCCAAAAGTCAACACTCCCTTTTAGCGAGGAATGTGCTCTAGAAATACTTCTCACGAGAAGCATCACTCTAATCCACAACATTGGTCCTCTGCGCTGTTGATACTCATCCTACTGCCCCTCATCCACTGTGCTGCTGCAATCTGTACTGCTGCCCATGACTTTGCCACTGTCGCCGCTACATCTATACTGCAGCTCCCTCTCAAAATGTTGCATCATGCTGCCCATGGCACTACCACTGCTAATTGTTGCACTGCAACTCAGTTGCTGAGAGTTAAGCAGCTTAAAGACGTCCCAAATTCTGACATACTAGTCAGTCGTAATGCACCTCGATGCTGAAGCTTCCTCTGCTACTAATCTGCGCTGATCTTCTGATGCTACTGCATTGCTGCTGCTTCTGCTCTCCGCTGCTTCAAACTTTGGCGCTCTAGCTCTACCACTGTCGCTCCATCATCCCTCGCACCAACTGATTCTTGTCATTCTGCTACTGTCATTAAGGGCTCTTGTTGCCGTATGTGATCTAAGAGTTCGAGCACCTCAAGGATCCTGCCCTTGTTCTCTCTATAGCTCCAACTACAACTCCATATCGCCCAACTTCTTAGGTGCATGAGCACTCATGGCGCATCCATCATCACCATCCTCATCAGCCTGAGCTAGAGCAGCCTTCGAGTCAGATTCTTCTTTGCCCTTCTTCTTCAGAGGGCACTGCGTGGCGAAGTGTCCCATTTCCCCACATCTGAAGCATCTGACCTTCGAGAGGTCCTTCTTCTTCCTTATCTGCTGCCCTTGCTGTCCCTTAGATGCGAGAGATGCATATTCCTCTTCCTCCTTCTTGACTTTGATCCCTTTACCACTGCTTCCCGCCTTGGTCCACCGTCTCATCTCTTCCTAAGTTGCAAGAAACGCTGGCCCTAGTCCCGTTTCTCCAAAGAAAAGAAACCGAAACGCGGAAACGCATACTGTACGGCCGGGAAATGCGTTTCCGGCTGTACAACACCGTTTCCTCTTCCGTACAGCGCAAAATTTTTTTTTTTGTTCGATTTATGCAATTTAATATTATTTAATTATTTTCTATTAGGTATTGGATGCATCTAGAAGGGTTTCTAAAGTTATAAAAAGAGGATTAGCCTCATTCTCTCATCACACAAATTCAGCAAGTCGATTCACTTGGTGAAGAGCGATTTTGTAGAGGAAGGAGGAAGAGGCTAGTGCTTCAACTTGGGTGTTTTCACCTTTGAGCAAAGGAGATTTCAGCAGCAAGAGAAAGGGATTTGAGGAGCATATTTGGAGTGCGAAGTTTCCAGCTACGAAATTCTTGGTTTTTGGCTTAGTTGCAGCCATATTTCTCTTGTTTTTTTTGGCATTTTGGGGTAGCTTCAGCTACAGAAAATTATTTTGGGTAAGAAGCATTCAATTTCTTTGTTTTTTCTCATTGTTTTGTCTATTTTTCAAGGGTTTATGCTACCAAAATTTTAAAAAACGTTTTGTTATTTATAGATTTGTTTTTTTATTTTTTTTGCAACAGTGGCTTCTTCCATCCAAGGTTCAAGTGCAAACCCCAAGGCCAACCCAAGGGCTGAATATTATCCTCTTTGGAGGCACGTTGAGAAGCTGCAAAGATGTGGAGGTGGTGGCTCATGGGAATGGCGGTGTACTCTTTGCAATAATTTTTACAAGGGCTCTTACCCAAGAGTGAAGGCACATCTTTTGCATGGAGGAGAACAGGGGATTGCAGGTTGCATGAAAACATCAGACCCTATGGCAAGGAGGGAATATCAAAGAGAGCAAGATCAGGCTGATGGAATCAAAAGAAAGCATGATGATTTTAGTCAAGCAGCTAAAAATCCAGCAAACAGTGAGCCAAGGATTGTAATTGAAGCAAGGAAGAGGAGAGGCACTCAACAACCAGAACAACCACCATCCAGAGCAGCATCTGGTATAGTTCAAGATAGCAGGATTGCTAAACTGGTGAATGTGCAAGAGAATAAGCTGATTCCAGAGTGGCTCCGTGCATCTATGCATGTGGTATCCCATTCAATGTTGTTCGCTCCCCTTACTGGCAAGATATGATAAGGGCAGTTAACAAAGCTCCTCAAGGGTACAAGGGGCCCAACTATGAGAAAGTTAGAACTCAACTTCTAAAAAATGAGAAGGATCTTTTGGAGGATGTGCTATCACCAATTCGCTCTTCTTGGACTAGCTCTGGGGTTACCATAGTCTCATATGGATGGACAGATACAAGGCGTAGACCATTGATAAACATCATTGCCACTTCACCAAAAGGAGCAATGTTTCTAAAGGCAGAAGACTGCTCGGGAGAGGTAAAAGATGCACAATTCATTGCTGATGTCATTATCAAATCTATTGAACAGGTTGGTCCTAACAGGGTGGTGCAAGTTATCACGGATAATGCACCGGTATGCAAAGTTGCAGGTTTGATTATTGAGGGGAGTTATGACCACATATTTTGGACACCCTGCATTGTCCACAATCTGAATCTGATCTTAGAGGAGATCGACAATAAAGTTCCATGGATAAAGGAACTCACAGGGGAAGCAAGGGAAATTGTGAAATTCATCACCAACCACCACCAGTCTCAAGCAATATTTCGAGAGTACTCCAAATTGGAGTTGTTAAAAGTTGTTGCGACAAGATATGCCTCAAACTTCATAATGTTGCGCCGCCTTGTTGACGTTAAGCAAGCATTAGTGTCTATGGTGGTGAGTCAGCTTTTGGTTGAGTGGAGATAGGCAGATTCAGAGTGGGGAACTGCGGTGCATAGATTGTGCCTTGATGAGGATTGGTGGAGCAAGGTAGATTTCTTGCTACTGTTCACAACCCCTGCATTTGAGCTTCTTTGACACACTGACACCGACCAACCTTTCTTAGGAGAGGTATATGATGGCATGGATTCCATGGTTGAGAAAACTATGGAAATTATTTCACAGGAGTCACCACAGCTTTTGTTTATAGATGGCCAGTTTGCCAAATTAATCAAGAGAATCATTGTTGACAGGTGGAACAATTTCAACACTCCATTGCATAATTTAGCACATGCCTTGAACCCAAACTTTTATGATGAGGAACTTATTGCTCAAAGAAATGGGAAGAGGAAGGCACCCCATAAGGATAGAGAGGTGGCTAATGGGGTGAAAAAAGCCCTTATGAGAATTTTTCCAGCTCATCTACATAGGGAGGTGAAGGAAGAATTTTCCAGTTTTGCTGCAGGTATAGATGATTATTCAAATATATCATCTTTGGAGGAGAGAAGCACCATGAATCCAGTTAGGTGGTGGATTTGTCATGGAGAAAATGGTGTACATTTGCAAAACCTTGCCATTCGCATCCCTTCACAAGTGGCAAGCTCTTCATCACCGAAAAGGAATTGGAGCACCTATGGTTTTATTCATTCTGTGAAGCGCAACATGTTGGGCTCACAGAAGGCAGAGGATCTTGTTTATGTGCACTCCAACCTTCGGCTTGCATCTCGTAGGGGTCCAGAATATGGCAATGGTCCTTCTAAAGAGTGGGATGTGGAACCAGAAAATCCTGATTTGGATCTCTCTCTTGCTGCCTTGAATATTGAGGACCAGGATCATAGAAGTGGAATTGGCCAAACATCTTCTTCAGCTACACCATCCACTGCTGAGCATGCTTCTGCTGCTATATTTGATGAGGATTCTGATAATGAGTATTAGTCTTTTGACTTTATTGTACTTGCAGCCTCATATATATAATAAAGGCTGATTTTGAAATTTTGATATATAATAAAGGCTGGTTTTGGAGGTTCCAATATTGCTATTTTCATTATGTGTCTGTTATCAATGATCATTCATGAGTAAATGTGTTGTAACTTGTAAATTTGTAATAGTTTATGCTTTGAATTTATGATTAATCAGGTATGTTTTAAAGTTTAAACTTGTATGATTTCACATAACATTTCTTAAATGTCCTAAATTATAATGTAAATTTAAATTATATATATATATACCGCGTTTCCTTGTTTCCAAAATTTGGGGAGGTCGCATTTCGCTTCGCTTCCCGTTTCGGAAACTCCTTTCCGTTTCCCCGTTTCGTGCAACCTTGATCTCTTCTTATCGAAGAGTTGCCCACATCTCCTCCCAGCTTAGAAGAGTTTCCCTGCCCAAAATACCTTGGACAAAAGTTTCCCACTCTTCAGTGAGTGCATTCAGGGCAGTCCTGACCATAAGTCCACCATCTAGAGTAGCCCCTACGGAAGCTAGATGATCTCGAATCCCTTGCAATATGATAAGGAAAGGATCAATTTCTTCTCCCTTCTGCATCTGAAACAATCTCAATTGATTCTCAAGCAACATCTTCCATTGGACAGAAGATCTCTGTTACAAAGTGGTCAAGGCCTCCCATGTTTCCTTTGTTGTGTTCTTCTCAGCAATATGTGGGATCACATGATCCTTGACTCTGTCCATGATCACGCGTTTTGCTTTTGCTTGAGCCTCCTCATACTTCTTGAGAGGATCAACATATACCGGAACAACAATCATGTTCAAGGCATGATCCTTGATGCGATGTTCATCCAAAACTGCTAGGATCCTAGCTTTCCAAAGGACAAAGTTGGATGCTCCATCCAACCTGTCCTGATCCCTTAGTCCATTCATGGCCAACTTTGCTCAACTAAATGTCGAACAAGTTCCTTTCTCCCTCTACTACTGCTGCCCCAACAAAACTCGGATTTGGATTTCTTTGGCACTAGAAACCCTTTAAGGAACAAGCTCCCTCTGAATCTTGATTTCCTTCATGGAAATCCTTCTGCCAACAAATGTCGAAGCACTCCTCTCTGATCTCTCTTTGTTGTTGCTCAGCACTAGATCTAGACTTCTTGGCAAGAAATATTTTGAGGAACTAATTCCCTCTACTTTGTTTCTGCCCCACTAGACACTGTTCTGCACCAACAGAATCATCGTCCCACTAACAATTTCAGATAAAAATCTGCACTGCACCTCCAGCCACAGCAACCGTAAAAATGAGACTCAATAGCCTCTGCGTTGGCCCAACAAACACTGCGCTGCCTTATACAACTACAGTGTCACCCTAGCAGGATGACGCAGGCTCTGTGTGATCCTTCCTTGGTGACTGCGTTTTGCTTCCTCTGCTTCTCTGGTTCATAACTGCACTCTCTCGAGATAGCTGCTTTCCTATAGAAAAGTTTCGTCTGTCCTTTCGCTGATGGCTTCAGACTTACTTGATCTGCAATTGCTCTGATACCATGTGAAAATTTCTGAATCCTACAAACAGAAATCCGACTGCAGTTTGTTGATTTACATTACCTACTTGTATTTTCCATTTAACAAGTTATTTACAGAATTATTCAACAAATATTATTGCAAATATTAAGTAGCCTACACCAATATACAGATCAAGTACTGAAAAATAAATGAGACAGTCACACAAAGGACACACTTATTTTTGGACTAACGTCCTTGGAAAAATCCAATGCGACAGATCTGATGGTTTGTATTATTAAGCAGCAGTATTTTGAGTACAACTTGGGTGCCAAATCCGGCTCATCCAATAGATAAAAATCCTTGGCAGACAGATAAAATAGTGAGTTTTACCTCACACTACAAGTCCTGGCTGATCCAAGATCCAAACTGGCAAAACCCCACCTTCCTCTACGCTGCCTTTGCGCAGTAGATGCGTAAGCTTGTGTGGGAATGGCTGAGGATTGCGTCACCTCTTCTCTACACTAATTTTCCTCTCAGAAAATCGAGTTTCAGCCCTCCCGGTTCAAAAACCCCAATCTTTAGCTAAATTCGAACTATCCCTTGGAAGCTCTGCGTAGTCCCTACATGAGCCCTACGTGGGCCTGCGTCACCCCTTCAGGGGACTGCGTCACCTCTCGTAGTGGCTGCGCTGCTTCCTCTGTTGTCTCTGATGCCTCTCCGCTATGTATTCTTGGTCCTCTGACCAACAACAGCTTCTGCCCCTCACTACTGCTGAATCACTTAGATCTTATCTTCGTCCGAGCACAAGAATTCAATCTCTAGATTCACTCACTGTGTGTGTTCTCCAACTGACCCTCGAGCATTCCTTTATACTTTTCTTACTGAGAAATCAATGGTCGTGATCTAATCTTCAATCAATGGCTAATATTAAAACAGACTTGATTCTCGTCACTTAGAAGCTTCTCACCAACATTTAAATTAATTCACTTTAATTATTTTAATTCCCTAAGTTTTAACTTAGGCTCCATTAAAAATAATTAATTAATTGAATAACTTTCACTCTGAGTGGAATTTCTCCAAACGATTTTTGGGTCTTGGAGATCTCATGTGTTCTAGCCCCTCCACAAAATTTCAGAGCTAGAGCACATCCAATGCTACCCAAAAATCAGCGCCGTCAAAGCTCTTCCTTCTTCCAAGTCTCCTAGTAATCCATGCCCAAGTGTGCCCAATAAAAACAAGCATAAGCACCCAATTACATAATGAAAAATCATACCTTTGGGATCAGATGGCCCACCTTCAAACACACAGTCATGATAGATGAGCGAGGGTACACAATGGTTGACTAGGTGGCAGAGAAAAGTAGCACATCAAAGCTATTAGGTGGCTAACAAGGGGCTGTTGGTTGTAGGCTGAAGCCAAATCTAGGAGAAAATTTATCCTATGGGGTCACCCACTGGTGGTGGGTAACACCTCCTACTTCAATATTGTGGAGAAGATAAAATATGCCTCCAAATTTGAAGCATGGAAGGGTAGATTGGATCTTACCCTTGAAGAGAATGATGTGATGGAATATGTGAAGGGCCAAGTAACTAAACCTCCACAGAATACTAATGCAATGCCAAATCCAAGTACAAGAAGGGTGAGATCAAGGACAAGAAGTTCATTATTGATTCTCTCTGAGATCATCTCATCACTTATGTGTCCAAGATGAAAAAATCAAAGGAGATATATGAGAAATTTATTGGGATGTGTTATCGCTTGCCACCTACACCTACCTACAAGTTAGTGAGAAAAGCCTTTAACCCCACAAGGTGTGGTTGGTGGCAAGGAACTCAGAGAAGGGGTTGTCACACTAATCCTGACTCTCTCCGTTTAAATTATCTCCTAGGTTAGCTATGGGGGGTGGTCCCTAAAAAAAAACTAAGTTAAAGATGTGAGTTTTCTAGGAGAGTTGTTAGAGTTAAATAGGTTACTCCTTCAGATTTATAAGCAAAAAAGTGATAAGAACAATAACCATCAATACATAAGATAAGCATGAAACATATGAGAAACCAGTGCCTCCAGAGTATTGCTCTTAGAATGAAATTGCATTTGCTTAAATGAAGTGAACTATTTTCAAATGGAAAGCAAAAGTAATCCTGAAAGTGAAACAAGAAATTGTTCGCACAAGATATTATAAATGCAAGATACAAGAATTATTTTGAGATATATAAATTAGTAAATCAAAACATGTGAAGATATCTTGCCAAAATGCAAACAATTAGTAATCTATTTTGGAGAATGTAAATTAGATGATAGAAAAAATCAAATGTTATACCAAGATAACAACATACAATTAGCCTTGCAACATGAAATAAGAGTACTTGAAAAGAAAATCAGACTCATTAATCATTCATGAACATGATGATAATTAAACTTGAAAGGGAGTTTGATAAAGTAGACAATGTTCCAAGTACAAGAAAATTAAACTAAACTTGTTGCAAAAGAGATGACAATACTTGCATGAAAGGAAATGCTTCTTGAAAATATGAAATGATGTTTCATGTGAGACTCTAAACCATCAAGAAAGCAAAAATTTTAAAAATCGAGTTTCAGACCTCCCAGCTCAGAAACCCCGATATTCAGCTAAATCTAGACTATCTCTCAGATGCTCTATGCTGCCCCTGCGTGCGCCCTGCGTGGGCCTGCGTCACCCTCTCTGGGGACTACGTCACCTCTTGTGGTGGCTGCAATGCTTCCTTTGTTGTATCTACTACCCTTTCTCTGCTATGTAATCTTGGTCCTCCGACCAATAACTACTTTTGCCCTTCGCTGCACTTGAATCACTTAGATCTTATCTTCTTCCGAGCACTACTCCGTCAGAAGAATTCGATCCTAGATTCGTTGTGTGTATTCTCCAATTGAACCTCAAGCCTTCCTTTATACTTTTCCTGTTGAGAAATCAACGGTTGTGATCTAATCCTTAATCAACGGCTAAGATTAAATTAGACTTGATCCTCATCACTTAGAAGCTTCTCACCCACATCTTTAAATTAATTTAGTTTAATTATTTTAATTCCCTAAGTTTTAACTTAGGCTCCATTAAAAATAATTAATTATTTGAATAACTTTCACTCTGGGTGGAATTTCTCCAAACAATTTCTGGGTCTTGGAGATCTCATGTGTTCTAGCCCCTCCAAAAAATTTCGGAGCTAAAGCACATCCGATGCTACACAAAAATCAATATCATACTGAATACTGTTGGTTCAGTATTTTGGATGTTTTTCTGTTGCAACAGCAACAGAGTTGCAGTGCAGATACAGTTGGCAGCAGCATGCAGGGTTAGCAGCAGCACAAATGTAGCTTTTGCACAGTAGTTGGTGGGAAGTGATGTTAGACATCAACAGTGCAGAGGGAGATGATACAGAGTCAGGGTGATTCTCTTCAAATAGGTTGCATTACTAGAGCACATTCCTCGCTAAGAGGGAGTGTTGATTTCTAGTAGCATTGGAAGTGCTCGAAGCTTCAAAATTTGCAGGGAGGCTAGGACACATGCATCCTCCAATACCTAGAAATCGTTTTGGGAAATTCCACCTGGAGATAGTTTTATTAAAATAATTAATTATTTTTAATGGATGCCTAAGTCTAAACTTAGGAAATTAAAATAATTAAAGGGTATTAATTAAATTGGGTGTGAATATTCTATAAAAAGATAGAGATCGAGTCAAGATACTCTGAGTCATTGATTAGGAATTAGTCTGGGTCATTGAATGTTCAACGAAAAGATTATAAGAAGAGGCTCGATGGACACTTGGAAGACACATCGAATTAGAGATCAGATATCGATTTCTTAAGTGAGCAACACAGTAGTCGCCGGAGAAGTTATCGAGATATTTCTTGCAGTGAGGGGAAAAGATAGTTTGCCAGTGGAAGTATTCCTGATCTGGTGAATACATTTTAGAGGAGGTAGAGAGATGTGCAGAAGAGGCAGCGCAGAGCCACATTGGACAACGTAGAAGTAGCGTTGTAATATCCCCAACGGGAAATAGACAGTAATACACAGAAATACAAACAAGCAACTATATAGAACAAAATGCCGGAACTAGAATATGGAGCAAGTACACATAAATAATTGTAACGTTTAAGCCATTTGAAGACCCGAGAATACATAAGGGTACAAGAGATAATCGAATAAGTGTAATCTATCCTTAACAAGCAAGTGGTACAACCCTCGTATTGTGGAAATGGCTGCAATAGAGATCAAGGCTCCTACCACATGAGAAATTCATTGCAGAAAGTTGCTGCTGCAATGTACTGGAACTAGGGGTTGATCCCCTCACCGGAATGAGCTGAAAATCGGAAGGCTGCCTGTACTCACTGCTCCGGACAAAACCCAGAAACCATGAAGCAAATGCACCACCTCCGAAAAACCACCACTGAAGCCCTCCACAAAGAAAACGCTGTCTCTCCCAGCACAGCGCAGAGGCTCAAGAAGAATGCTGGAAAAGGGCCACAAATCCCTCTGCAAAACTCTCCAACTGAATAGTCAATCCCTCCAAGCTGAAAATACGCTGAGGACTCCACGAAAATCCCCACAACCGAGCTGCACCAACACCAACTGCGTCCTCCCTCCTGGACTGCGCAGTCACTCTATGAAACCTAGCTCCTCTGCAAAACTTCCACCAAAATCTCCTGCAAATCAACCGCTAAAACTGAAGGAATACATTGCCCGAGAAGGCACTCGAAGTCCCCCGGGGCCAAAGGCGAGATCTCCAACCGAAGACACTCAGTTCGCACTAAACAGTGCTGCAGACCGACTAAACAACTGGCGTGCTCAAGTAGACAGAAGTCTAACTCACAATATCATCAACATATCAATAATGCCAAATGGAGTGAAACCCCTGCCTTTTATAGTGTTAGCTCCCTCAAAACCCTAACTGCGTCCTTGAGCTCCTCCTATGCCTGCGCAGTTGCCTTAGGAGCCTACGTGAGGCCTCTCTCATGTGTGTGTGGACCCCCAAGGCTTTCCCCTTTAAGTTACAATGTTCATCTACTAGGAAGCACTTTATTTTATTAAAGTGAGTTGACCCCCTCTTTCTCACTTTATTTATTAATTTAACTATAGGCGGCAAAACTATACAAAAATGAAATATTCCAATTAGCGGTGCTAATTAGGAATATTACAGTCTCCCCCGGCAAAACGTTGCTTGTCCTCAAGCAACTGCAGTGATGGATGCTGCAATATCTTCTCATCCTCCCAAGTGGCATCCTCATCCGGCAAGTTCTTCCACCTCACCAAGAACTCCCGGATCGTCCTGCTCCGCAGCTGCCTCTCCCTAGTATCAATAATAGCCTCCGGATGCAACACCAGATGCCCCTCATCATCCGTGGGTGGTAGCTCCTCTGTGACTGTCACCTGCTGGCCCAGTGCCTTTTTCAGGCATGATACATAAAAGATATTATGAATCTTGCTGCCTTGGGGCAGCTCCAACTCATATGCAACCTGCCCGATCCTGCGTATCACTCTGTATGGCCCATAGAAGCGGGGCTTAAGCTTCTCCGCCCCCTTCTGCTTAAGTGAAGATTGTCGGTATGGCTGTAGTCGCAGGTAGACAAAGTCCCCTACCTCAAAGTGTCTCTCCACCCGACCCTTATCAGCATACAACTTTTGTTGATTCTGTGCTGTGGCTATGTTGTCCTTGAGAGCTCGGAGGATATCTTGGCTCTCTTGGATCCATATCTTGGCTCTCGGAGCCCTGCTAGCACCAAACATCATGTCCACAAAAGATAAGGGATGATATCCATACAAAGCATAGAAAGGTGACATACCAATGGACATATGATGCGTCGTGTTGTAGCAGTACTCGCCCAGATGTAGCCACTTCAGCCATGCCCTCTGCTGCCCACTGACATAGTTACGCAAGTAGCCCTCCAGCCACTTGTTAACTATCTCTGTCTGCCCGTCCGTCTGGGGGTGATAACTAGTGCTCGGTGTCAACTCCGTCCCCACTAGCTAGAAGAGCTCCTTCCAGAATCTGCCCATGAAGCCGCTGTCCCTGTCGCTGTCAATGGTCTTGAGTAGACCATGTAACCTGAAAACCTCCCTGAAGAACAGCTCAGCCACCTGCGCTGCTGTGTGGTGTGCGGATATGGCAAAGAAATGAGCATACTTCGTCAGTCGGTCAACGACGACAAAGATGCAGTCCTTGCCCTGCACCATGGGCAACCCTGTGATGAAGTCCATCGATATGCTCTCCCATTTCCCCTCTGGAATGGGAATTGGCTGCAACAACCCTGCAGGATGGCTCATCTCTCCCTTGTTTCTCTGACAAACATCGCACTCCCTGACATGCTGGAGTACGTCCTCCTTGAGGCCCTTCCATGAGAACCTCTCCCGGATAGCCCTGTAAGTCTTGGTGAACCCCTGATGGCCCGCCAATGGAGAATCGTGTGAAGTCTGGAGTATCTTCTTCTTGAGCTGAGATCCCTCAGTCAAGAAGATCCTGTCCCTGTAATAGATGATCTCGTCGACCACCCTGTACCTGTCATCTGCAACCTGCCCATCCAACACCTCACACGCAAACCTGTCCTTGGAGTACTCTACCAGTAGTCGAGCCCTCCAATCAGCGTCCAAGCTCATAAGAGATAACGTGGCCGGTTTACGAGAAAGGGCATCAGCTACCACGTTATTCTTGCTTTTGACGTACTCTATGTCAAAGTCATAGGCTTGGATCTTACTGATCCACTTCTGCTGTCTCTCCTGCAACTGCTTCTGCTCCAGAAAGTACCTCAGGCTGTTGTGGTCTGATCTCACCCTGAATCTGCTGCCCACTAGATACTGCCGGTATTTGGCCAATGCATGCATGATGGCCAACATCTCCTTGTCGTATATGGAATACAACCTCTCATGCGGAAGGAGCTTCCGGCTCTCAAAAGCTATCGGGTGACCGCCCTGCATCAAAACCGCACCAATCCCCTCTCCTGATGCATCACACTCGAGGACAAATGGTTGTGTGAAATCTGGCAATGCCAGCACGGGGCAGCTGCTCATCACCTCCTTGAGCTTATCAAAAGCTCGCTGTGCTGTGTCCGACCAACTGAATGCCCCCTTCCTCGTCAAGTCTGTGAGGGGTGCAGCAAGCTGTGAGAAGCCCTTGACGAACTTCCTGTAGTATGTGCAAATGCCAATAAATCCCCGAAGCTCCGTCACGTTCCTCAGCTCTGGCCAATCTCTGATGGCCCTGATTTTCTCCTCGTGGACTCTCACCCCGTCCACTCCTATAATATGCCCCAAGTACAGCATCTTCGTCAAGCCGAACTCAAACTTGGAGAGCTTGGCATAGAACTACTGCTCCTCCAAGATGCGCAAAACTGTCTCAATGTGTTGGAGATGCTCCTCCCAAGTCCTGCTATATATAAGTATGTCATCGAAGAAGACCAGCACAAACTTCCTCAGATGACCCCTGAAAATGTGGTTCATGCACGACTGAAAGGTAGTGGGTGCATTGGTCAGCCCGAAAGGCATGACCATAAACTCTAAGTGCCCATAATGACACCTGAAAGTGGTCTTGGGAATGTCCTGTTCCCTCGCGCGTATCTGATGGTACCCGGATCTCAAGTCAATCTTTGTGAAGAACCGTGCTCCTCTCAACTCATCCATCAGCTCATTGATCCTGGGAATGGGGTACCTGTTCTTCAGGGTCTTCTTATTCAGAGCCCTGTAGTCAATGCACATTCGCAATGTGCCATCCTTCTTCTTCACCAGCACTACAGAAGAAGCAAAAGGACTCGTGCTCGGTCGAATGTGACCAAGGGCCAGCAACTCCTGAATAGCACGCTCTATCTCGTCCCGATAGGCCTTGGGATGCCTATACAGTGTGGTGGTCACTGCCTGTATCCCCTGCTCAAGCTCGATAGTATGCTCAAACCCCCGATCCGGTGGCTGCCCTGGTGGAATATCCCCAAATACTGCTGCATACCTGTCGAGGATAGACTGTAGCTCAGGATGCACTGTCTGACCTGTATCCACCGCCTCTGAAGCTCGCAACTCTACAGCCCACTCTATGTCTCCCTTGCGGAAGGTCGCCTCCATCCTATGTGCCGACACTGTCTGAGGCGGGTATGTGTGCTGTCCCCGTATCTTCTCATGCCTCCCTGTCTTGGGATCATCCCACTCCATCTCTAGGGCCTTCCAATCCGTCGTGACCTTCCCCAGAGTAAAGAGCCACTGAACACCCAATATCAGGTTGGTGTCCGGAATATCTACCACAAAGAAATGATCTGTCAATGTATAAGTGCCCATCGTCACCGATAACTCTGGAACATACCGAGCACATGCCATAGTCTGATCTCCTGGGACCAAGACGGAAAATCCATCAAAGCCCTCAGTCTGTATGCCTCTCCTCTCAACCATCTGTGCATCAATAAAATTGTGGGTGGCCCCACTATCAACCAAGACTGAGACCCGCTGTCCGCGTACTGTCCCCCGTACGCGCAGCGTCAAGTACTTGGGAACTCCCCGCAATGCGGCTAGAGCTCCTCCAGTAGGTGCAAATGATGCCCCACCTGCTGCGGGTGGTGGAGGTGGTAAGGTACCCTGCGCTGCATAACAATCTCCTGCCTCCATGTCATCCCCCTCATCCTCTTCCCCACTGCTCTCGGAGAAGACCTCAATGAAATGTGCTTTCCCTGCAGCACACCTATGTCCCGGTGCCCATGGCTCCTGGTAAGTGAAGCACAACCGCTTCCTCCTCAGCTCTCTCCTGGCCTCGTCATCAAACTGCCCTCTCCCAGGATTCGCCTTGGGAGGCGGAATCCTCGTGTCCTTCCCCTTAGGCTGGAAGGCCTGTCTCTGGGGATAAGGTGTCCGAGTCCTGGGTAAGACATCCTGTAAATCCCGAGTCTTGCTGATGGCATCCTGAAGGGTAGCTGGTCTAGTCGACCGGACTAGGCCACGAAGTGGCTCTGACAATCCTTCCACAAACATGTAAACCATCCGAGCCGCAGATAAATCAGGTACCATCACCGAGACCCTCAAAAAATCTGAAATGTAAGTCTCTGCACTCCCAGTCTGTTTGAGCTTTGTCAGCTCAACAAAGTGCTGCTCCGGATCCCTCCTGTCAAAACGCTCTATCACCCTCCTGGTAAACTCGGCATATGTCGTCACTGTAGAATGTCCGAGTGTCGTCATCCCATGAAACCACCAGTCCTGGGCCTCACCATCCAGATGTAATGTTGCCACCTTAATGGCCTCTGACTGCGACATCTGGTTGAGCTGGAAAAAGATGTCCAACTTCTCCACCCAAGACTTTGCCAAACTGTTTGATGAGCCATCAAACATGGGCAAATGAAATCTGCTAGCTGCGCGGTGGTCATCACGATGATGCCTGTGCCCTCTGTGATGATCACGGGGTCTAATGTCATGCTGGAGCTGGACAAAGTCTCTGAATGTGATAGAATCTCGGAACGCCGGCCCGTACGCCTGGTACTCTGAAAAAAAGTCACCCATCTGACCCGGCTCCAGCTCTCGCTGTGCTGCTGCCCCTGCGTCCTCTGCTAGGAAGGTAGGCATGGTGGATCGCGTGGGTGCTGGAATATCCCTCTGTGCTGCCCTCTGTATTCCTGCCCCTGCGTCTTCTGCTAAGAATGTGGGCATAGTGGATCGCGTGGGTGCATGCGATGCCATGATGGGGATAGCATCATGCACTGGCATGTTGTGGGACATACCCGACCCCTCACCGATCTGAAAACCCCTGGGGGGTTCCCTCTGCCTGACCTCTAATGCCGTGAGTCTCTGTGTCATATCCTGCATGTGTTGGAGGAGTGTCTCCCATCTCCTCGAACCCTCCTCGTCTGCCATAGGGCCCTGTTGCTCTGCGTCCCTCACAGGCTGCTCCTGCTCTGAATCTGTCTCAGGCGGCTCCTGATCGAAATCCGTCACAGGCTCCCCCTCTCTGAAGGGGTTCTCCCACCTACTCTCAACGTCTCTGTATCTCCTCTGACCAATGTGGGGTTTATCCCCGGGCGTCATAGACTGCTAGCTCCACAGGCTGAGCCAGAACTATGCTCTGATACCACTGTAATATCCCCAACGGGAAATAGACAGTAATACACAAAAATACAAACAAGCAACTATATAGAACAAAATGTCGGAACTAGAATATGGAGCAAGTACACATAAAATACCAGAACGCTAAGCCATTTTATTAATCTGAGAATACATATATGGGTACAAGAGATAATCAGAATAAGTGCACCTATCCTTGCACAAGGCAAGTGAAGAACCCTCTCAGAATAGGAAATGGCTACAATAGAGACCGCGTCCTAGCTGCTGGAGAAATCTGCCGTAGAAAGCTGCTGTTGCAATGTACTGGAACTAGGGGCTGATCCCCTCACCGGAATGAGCTGAAAATCGGAAGGCTGCCTGTACTCACTGCTTCGGACAAAACCCAGAAACCATGAAGCAAATGCACCACCTCCGAAAAAACCACCACTGAAGCCCTCCACAAAGAAAACGCTGTCTCTCCCAGCACAGCGCAGAGGCTCAAGAAGAACGCTGGAAAAGGGCCACAAATCCCTCTGCAAAACTCTCCAACTGAATAGTCAATCCCTCCAAGCTGAAAATACGCTGAGGACTCCACGAAAATCCCCACAACCGAGCTGCACCAACACCAACTGCGTCCTCCCTCCTGGACTGCGCAGTCACTCTATGAGACCCAACTCCTCTACAAAACGTCCACCAAAATCTCCTGCAAATCAACCACTGAAACTGAAGGAATACCTTGCCCGAGTAGGCACTCGAAGTCCCCCGGGGCCAAGGGCGAGATCTCCGACCGGAGACACTCAGTTCGCACTAAACAGTGCTGCAGACCGACTAAACAACCGGCATGCTCAAGTAGACAGAAGTCTAACTCACAATATCATCAACATATCAATAATGCCAAATGGAGTGAAGCCCCCGCCTTTTATAGTGTTAGCTCCCTCAAAACCCTAACTGCGTCCTTGAGCTCCTCCTATGCCTGCGCAGTTGCCTTAGGAGCCTACGTGAGGCCTCTCTCATGTGTGTGTGGACCCCCAAGGCTTTCCCCTTTAAGTTACAACGTTCATCTACTAGGAAGCACTTTATTTTATTAAAGTGAGTTGACCCCCTCTTTCTCACTTTATTTATTAATTTAACTATAGGCAGCAAAACTATACAAAAATGAAATATTCCAATTAGCGGTGCTAATTAGGAATATTACAAGTGTGGTGCTTCAGTGGGAGATCCAAGTTTCGCTGAGGAGCAGTTGAGATCCAGTACTGAAAGTCGAGGTGTGAGACCAGGAGGTCAGAGGATCTGTAATATCCCCAAATGGGAAAATGACAGTAATACAAGTAACAATAGACTAAAACTACAGCAAAATAAAATGCACCATTAATACATGAAAAACTAAAGCCGAAAGATGAGCTGATCCATTTTATTAATGTTGAGAATTGAGTACAAAAGAGATGTTGGGATAGGTGCACCTGGGTCTGCTCAAGGCATGCTGGAACACTTCTCAACCCAAGCTGGAATTACTCTCTGCAACTAGCTCTACATGGCTCTAGTGTTGTGCTGCTCTGCCCAGAAATGTTGCTGCTGGCTGACTTCAGGCTGCTGGTTGGGTTACTTCCACTGCTCAGAAAATTCTGGGCTTTTAACCCCAGACTCTACTCACAAAAACCAAAAAAACCCGCGAAGGAATTGGCCAAATTTTGACCCCGGAATTTCGGCCCAATTTCTCCCTAGCTCCTCTAGCTGTTGGATGACATAGGATCTCTTCTTGACACCTCAAACCTGCCCAAAATATTCTGCAAAATTAATCTTGGCTTCTCTTCAATAAACCCAGAAAAACCCAGAAAGGGTTCGTCTTGGTTTTGGCCTTGGAAATTGGCCCTTTGGGGCTTGGCTCACCCAACTACTGGGAAATTCGACTCCTGGCTGGAACTACTGGTAGATGTCTCCAAAATGCTTCCAAAATCCCTGGTAGGAGGTGGCTAGCCTCCCCTCCAAATCCTCTAGCTGAACTCCTCTTCTCTCCCACACTTCTGACACTACCTCTAGACTGCACTGTGCAGTCTCTGCTACCTCACGTAGTCTTGAATGGACTATGCACTCCTGTTTCTACTATGTCAATCCCTCACCAAAATTTTGTAACTCCTTTCATGAGCGGGCACTCGAAGTCCCCCGAGGTAGAGGTTTAGATTTCTGCCTCAAGATCTCGTGTGCTTAACAGCGTTGCAGACTTGGCACCCGACACAAGCATGCTATGTCAAGATGACAATCAAATAGAAACTGAATGAATGATTAAATGAGCTGCCTTCACTTCCTTTTATCAATTGAGCCCCCAACATTCCCTTGGGCCCACCATGTACTACACATTCCCCTCATCCAGCCACTCACTGTGTTGCCCCCATAGAGCCTCTCCCACGCTACCACCTAGGGATTTGCCTCCAAATCGATTGCTGGCCACATGGACCCCACTAAAGCCGCAATTTTTCCTTGTGAACTATAGGACTAGGCTGTATTTTTCCTAGAATTATTAATTGTCGGTCCTGGCCCACCTTAGTTTGGCTTGACATTACAAACATCAGAATTTATCAAAAATTAATATTCCAATTAGTAGAATTGCTAATTGGGGATATTACAGGATCGAGTTTCCAGCCAGTAGAAGGTCAGCTTGGAGGTGTGACACAGTGACTGCGTAGGTTTGATGCAGAGTTGCGCAGAGACCACGCAAAGGTCTCATCTTCAGTTTGATCAGTACCTGATCTTCCCATACTAGTGTGAGGTCATCTCACTAACTTTCTCGCCAGTTATTTTCTCTGTATCAGATAGCCAGTAAGGCATCCAAGATTGTATTCAAAACTACTGCATGATAATTCAAACCCTTAACTGCTACACCGGTTTTCCCTCATTGGGTTTTTACAGGGACATTTTTCCAAAATTAACAGTGTCGAATGTGTGTGTCATTTCTTTCCTGTGTTGTATTTTATTTCTGTGGCATTTTGTATTTGTGTAGGTTGCAATGTAATGTATTCAGTGTTTGTTGTATAAAACTACAAATAAATTGTTAAGTTAAAAGTAAGAATTAGGTGAATATTTTCCAATTGCTGCAATAAGATTCCAATTTTAGGAATTTTCACAGAAGATGCTACCTTTAGAAAAGCAAGGTACTCTCCTATTCTTGCCATCTCTAAGAGAAGGGATGATACTATGGATGAAGATGTTGAGCCATCCATGCCTGATCTTAACCTTGCAGATGAGCTGATGGCACCCATGGATCCTTTAGATCCTCCTCCTTTTGATCTTCTCGCGGGGAAGATACTCTTGTGGCTTCATGATACATTACCAGATGTCGAGAGACACTTAGCCCCGAGAGGCACCTTAAAAGAGAGCAAGCAACCTTATAGATATCAAGGGTATGCTACTTTGATGAGTGACATTATACAATTTGAACCTTGCAGCTATGAAGAAGAAGTGAAGGAACAGGTTTGGAGAGATGCCATAGCTGAGGAATTTGAGTCCATCATGAAAAATAATGTATGGGAGGTTGTTCTGAGACCTAAGTGGGACTTCCAAGTGGTTATATAAAATAAAACATGCAGTTGATGGTAGCATTAAGAAGTTCACAACATGGCTCCTGACTAGGGGATTCTCCTAGAAAGAGGGAGAATATTATGATGAGATATTTGATCCTATTTGCCAATCATTAGGGGTATTTTGAGGTCTAAAATGGGCCTCCTAGGGAAATAATAAAATAATAGCTAAAGAAATAAAATAATATTTATGAATTTGCAATTCGCTTTTTGCACCAAAATCCACGTAACTATGGTTAAATTCAATTCAAAAGTTGTAGCAAAATAAAATTAATAAAAAAAATGTATTGATGTAACTATAAATAAGAATGAGTTTTTCAAAAAAAAAATCATTATCATTGAACAAATAATGCATTTTTCCTTTGTACTTAAATAACTTAAAATAAAATATAAATATAAATTCTTAATTATATAATATACTATGAATTAAAATTTATATTATTTAAATTATATAATAACATGTAGTTAATATACTATATAAAAATAATATAATATAATATATGCAATATATTGTTTTACGTATGAATTTCATATTACATATTGAATTGATTTGATTTATAACATAAGAATAATAATATAAAATATAAAAAAGAATACAATATATATTCTATAAAATTTAGATTTATTTTCATAAGATTAGATATACTAATATATACTATTAATATAATCATAATGAAATGAATTGAGTTGTATTTAAAATTAAAGAAAAAAATGTATTGAAATAAATTTAATTTATATTTATAAGTATAATACAAGATTTATATACATTGAAATTTAGATTTTTTTTGCCCCAAACTATGTTGAACTTAATATACCTTTTTTTAACATACAAAACTAATATACCTTTTTTCATCATACAAAACTAAAATGTGTTTTTCTTTAATTTTAATATGTTTGTATCGCTATTAATACTATAATAATATTATCTATAGATTTGATTTATCCTAAAATTACAAGGTTACATTTTTATTTATTTTGATTTCATATGTATAATATATATGTATAGATATTAATTTATAATTAATTTGAAATTGTAATATTAAATAAAATGAGATGAATATATAATTTAAAAATAAATATATGAAAATATACAAATATAATATTTATTGAAAATTGTTTAAATATATGAAGATTGTGTAGGGATATGGATTGTTTCTTTCAAAAAATATGAAATGACAATAATATTATTTTATTCAAAAAGTGTGAAATGACATTTATTATGAGTACTTTACTTTATGGCTTTAAAAGGGAGTTGTCTTTAGTGCGGCTTTTTGGAATTTCTAGTGCCGGAATCCGGTAGAAAAATTTGAGGTGAAATATTGATTTCTGTTATTTAAACTGGTTTTTTGACAATATATATGGATTCAACACCCTAAAAAACCCCTAAGGCACTTGGGTTGTGTAGGGTTACCCATCAAACATGTGATTTCAATGAATTCCTGTCGGATTTTAAAGAAATTTGATCGGAAAAATCCACCAGAAAAGTCTCCAAAAAGTCGCATTAAAGACAACTCGCTTTAAAAGTACTTAGAGCATTACCATGGTTAACCATGAGTTTTTATCCAACATTGAGAATGTGACAAGTAAGTACATTTAACTCAAGCAATACCACCTCAACCATTAGAGATGATGTCATCCCCTAAAATGTGATTGGTTCTCAAAAAGTGAATTTTGATTGTATATTTTCCTTAGGAAGCCCATTTTAGACCTCAAAAATTCCCTAATGACACTACCATTTGGTCCATCATTGCTCTTGTTGCATTTCAAGATTGGAGTCTTCATAAAATGTATGTGAAGATAATATTTCTTTATGGCATACTTAAGAAAGAAGTGTATGTGGAACAACCACATGGATTTGAGGAACATGAGAGGGTAACCCATGTTTGCAGATTGAAGAAATCCCTCTATGGTTTGAAGCAAGCCCCCAGGGCTAAGTATCCTCGGATCGATGGATACCTAATGAAGTTGGGATTCACGAGAAGCGGCGTCGATTGGAACCTTTACTTCAAGGTTGTCGAAGGTATGCCTTTGATTTTGGTTTTATATGTTGATGACTCATTCATGACAGGAGAAGAGCCTCTAATCATTCAGTGTAAGAGGGAGCTTGCCTCTGAGATTGAGATGAAAGATCTTGGGTTGATGCATTATTTCCTGGGCATAGATGTGTAATAGAGATCTGGAGAGATTTTCCTTAGCCAAGGAAAATATGTTGTCAAAATCTTGGAGAGATTTGGGATGGTGGGTTGCAAATCCATGGCCACATCGATGGAGGAAACCTTCAAGAAGTTATGCAGTGAAGTTGTGGAACCAGATCTAGTGGATCCTTCTGTGTACCGACAATTGATTGGGGCTCTGATGTTTTTTGCCAACACAAGACCATATATGTGTTTTTCTATTAACACCTTGAGCCTATTCATGGTGGAACCTTTGCATACTCATTGGGTGGCTGCAAAACATTTGTTGAGATATCTACATGGGATGATCAACTATGGACTAAGATATACCTCCGATAATGAGTTGAGAATAAATGGATATACAAACGTAGATTGGGCTGGAAGAATCACTGGCAGAAAGAGAACTTCAGGGTGTTGTTTTAGCTTGGGATATGCCATGATTTCCTCGATAAGCAGGAGGCAAAATTTGTCACTTTCAGTACAACCAAGGTAGAGTACATTGCAGTCGGCGCGGAAAAACCCTAGCTGACGCTCTACGCACCTTGCTGCACTGCGTTTCCAGCCTCTGGCTGCGGCCCTGTCGTAGCAAACCTGCATGATCTCACCTCGGGCTCTCTCAATGGAGCAGGATGGAGGCCCGTAGGGCGTAGGCTCCATCCTTCTGAGATCTCACTGTAGGCTTCGCTCACAAGCCTAATGTATCTTTTTTTACGTGCCTCACTACCACCCCAGCCACTCCACGCTCGAACCAAGAGATGTGCCCCATCCCTCCTCTGCAAGAAATTGATCAGGCTGCAATAGATCCCTCGGTGACCACAACAACAACCACCACCGCCTCAACGACCACTGCCTCTGTGAATCAAAACCCCCTTCCCTCTGAAGGTGAAGGGCCAGAAGCGAAAGAAAATGCAAAGGAAGGAGCTAAAAGGCAAAGTGCAACCCTAAGGCAACAAAAATCCCGGAAATAATCATTCAGGATCCAGATGTAGCCGTCTACAGAGAATACATGCAAGAACACGCGATCATCTATAAATTTATGGGCATATGGCCCACAAAACGCGCCCTAAAAGGATGGATCCATGCCAAATGGAGTCCAAAAGGAGAGATCAACCTCCAGTTAGGGTCCAAAGGCTTCTTCACGGTAGTCTTTGCTCTCTTGGAAGTCAGGGACAAGATATTTGAAGGAGGCCCTTTCTTTTTCAACTTAGCAGGCTTATACATGAGATATTGGAAGGAAAAATTCGCTCCGGACAAAGAAGACTTCACTAGGGTTCCAGTATGGAGAAGGCTCTACTCACTTTCCATTGATTACTGGGCACCCTCTATACTAAAGGCCATTGGGGATGAACTTGGAGAATACATAAAAATGTTAGAAGGCACAAAAAATGGTCATTATATCCAGCGTTTTAAAAATCAGACTCAGGTTCCAATTCGGCCAAGGGTCGGCTCCGACTCCGAGTCCGACTCGGTATCGACTCGGCTGGTTCAGTTTCAATGACTCTGTTTTTGTAAAAATACATTAAATATTAATTTTTTTGTAAAAAAACATAATTTTAAATATTTTTATTCATGTTTCCAAACACAAAGCATTACAATATAGACAAAAGACAACATATGATCAAAGTAGGCTCATGAATATATCCATTATATCAAAATTGCACCCAGTGCACTGTCCAATACATGATGATGAGATAGAGATCAAAACAAAAAACATAAACAAGGAGGTTCTAAATGGCCTCCACAATAAAACATGAATAATCACTACTGTTATTGCTAGACATCTGACAATCCAATGTCCTCTTCCTCAAACTTTGAGTCTGAACCAGAGGGGGAAACCGCTTGCTCCTCCTCTGAATCAACATCCTCAACTAGAACTATACCCTTGCGCTTACCACCCTAAGATAGACGAGTTATGCACCTCTGTCGTGGCTGACTAGAGGAAGTGCCTGTGCCTGCAACTGGAGGGCTTGGGACTGGGTCTGCTACTAGTGGATCTGCATTGAGCATAGCCTCTACCTGTGTATTGAAGTCAATCCCCACACCAATATCCTCATCAGAGTCAAACTCTGGTGGACAAGTCTCCACTACCCAATCTGATGTTGGATCAATATCCCCCAACACAATGGGATCTGAATCAGGTCTTTTGTTCAGCAATTGGTTGCGTCTTAGTTAGAGGTTGTACTAGACATACATTAGAGCATTTAACCATTTTTGCTCCAAACAGTTTCTCTTCTTTGTGTGAATCCTCTCAAAGACAGACCAATTGCACTCACACCCAGAAGCACTGCAAGTTTGACTCAAAATGCGGATTGCAAACCTCTGCAATTTAGGACAATGGCTACCAAATGCCTCCCACCATTGTGCTGCAAAAAATGAGCTTCACTTAGCTCAACAATTTATATCCAACTTTGAAATTGAAATTATAAACAATTATACAAAATAATAAAATATGAATTTGAAAATTGAAATTCTTTGTTTACCTGGCTCATCTGATTCCCTTGCAATCCTTGCAAGGTTCTTGCTAAAGGTACTTGTGGCTTCGCTGAACACAGTGATCTGATTGTGTATCTTCAACTGCTCACTCTCTATGGGGATCATGCGATCAATGCAGTCAATCAATCTATCTCTAACCTCCCCATTCAAAGCTCTTGATTCCTGAGCTTTACAATGATACCTTGGGTTCAGAAAATACCCAGCTGCATGTATAGGGCAATGGAGTTGATTGTTCCATCTCTGGTCAATGATTGCCCAAATGGGCCCATACTTACCCACTCTGTCCTTGTATGCTGCCCTTATTTGCTCCTTTTCTTGATCCATAGCCTCATAAATGAAGCCCATAGCCAATCTTTCCCCATCCACCAAGCGCAACACCTTAACCAATGGCTCAGCAAGTTTCACAATCTCTGCTGCCTTTTTCCAAAATATTTCTTCATTGACTTTCCTTTTCACATCTTTTCCATCCTGTTTGCGAGCCCACTGACATTCATTCCATTCATCACTAGAAAACAACTTTTGCAAGTTTCTATGTTGGGCAAGCATAGATTGCAATGTCAAAAAATGTGTTGCAAATCTAGTGATGGCAGGCCTAATAATTTCGTTGCTCCCTGTGTTTTTCCTCATCAGATTCAGAATCCATGAGTGATTGTAAATATATTTTGTGATGCTTTTGGCGTGCTCTATAGTGTTCTTGATCCAGTCTATTTTGCCAATATCCTCAAGCATGAGGTCTATGCAATGTGCAGCACACGGGGTCCAAAAGATGGTTAGGTGTTTTTCCTCTAACAATTTACCAACAAGAACATAGTTAGAGGCATTGTCTGTGATGATTTGAACAACATTTGCCACCCCCACCTCTTCAACAACCTCATCCAAAATATGAAACAACAAACGTGCATCTTTCACCCTATCAGATGCATCAACTGATTTTAGAAACATGGTTCCCCGTGGGCAAAAGACAAGAAAGTTTATGATGGTACGGTTCCTCTGATCAATCCATCCATTTGACATGGTGGTACATCCTGTATGTGCCCATGAGTTTTTGAACTCTTTCAAGTAATCATCAATGGACATAATCTCTTTTGCAAAAGAGATCCTCTTAACTCATGCATAGTAGGGCCTTTGAAGCTCTTTCCAGCAGCATATATGGCATCAAAAATAGGTTCATAATATGGTGAACGAGTAGCATTGAAGGGAATATCAGCATCATACCACCATCTAGCAATGTAATCAAAAGCAACATCTCTCAATTCTTTTTTCCAATGAGCATCTAAAGTGGGCTGCACTTGACCTCTACTCTGAGGACTAGGACCATGTGCAGTTGCACTATTAGAGGGAGAAGAGGGCATGAAAAAACTTTTGATAGTACCCTTATTTCTCATTGCACCCTTACCCTTTTCAGAAATAGACTCCATAGAGGGAGGAACATAGCGAAAGGGGTTTGATGCATCAGTGCAAGGGATAAATGAAGAAATTTCATAATCAAAACTTGGGTTGGCAGCCATCATATGTTGTAGATTTCTCTTCCTCCCAATTTTAGCCTGTATTTATTTTTGGCTAATTTTGTCTTCCTCAAACTTCTGAAATTGCTCTTTCAACTCCTTCCTAATTTCCCCAATGTTTTGTGCTTCACATGGAGTAATTGGGCCTCTAAGACCAGCCAAATGTAGTTTCAGTCTATGAATGCCCCCTCCACCCCCCTTAATTTTTTTCTTACAAAATTTGCAATACATTTGATCATCAACCATTTCAGCATATGCCCAAGTAGCATGTAATATTCCTAATTAGCGACAGCTAATTGGAATATTCGACCTTGTATTGTTTTTCCATATGTGGTTTGTAGATAAATAAAAAAAGTGAGTAAAAGGGGGTCTAACTCACCTTAGTGGAATAAAACACCTTCCTAGTAGCACAACGTTGTAACTTAAGGGGGGAGCCAAGGGGGGGCCACACACCACGTGGAGGAGAGAGAGACTACATTGGTTTTGGAGGGAAACCAATGCTATAAAAGGTGGAGGAGCCTCCTCATTTGGGGCATTCTTGTTGTTGATGATATTTGAGCTAGACTTTTGTCTTCTTGAGCACGCTGGCTGTTTAGCTTGTCTGCAGCACTGTTTAGTGCGTTGAGTGTCTCCGGTCAGAGATCTCGCCCTTAGCCCCGGGGGACTTCGAGTGCCTGCTCGGGCAAGGTTTTTCCTTCAGTCTTTAGCGGGAGATTTGGTTGGTTGTTTGGCTGAGGAGCTGGCCTTCTCTTGTGACTGCGCAGTCTTTGGGAGAGAGGACGCAGTTCTAGTTGGAGGTGTTCCGTTGCGGGGTTTTCTGCAGGAGTTTCAGTTGATATCCGGTGTGGAGGATCAGTCTTTGCCAGGAGGAGGTTTCCTGAGGAGTTTGAGGCACTGTCACAGCTATTATCATTTGGCATCTGCGCTGAGCCTTGCAGAGGCAGCGTAATTCCTGAGGAGGGTTTCTTTGGTGATTTTCAGAGGCTGACCGTTCTTGATATGGTTTCTGGGTTTTGTCCGGGGTGGTGAGTACAGGTGATCTGTAGATTTTCAGCTCATTCCGGCAAGGGGATCAGCCCCTAGTTTCAGTCCATTCCAGCAGCAACAGTTTTACGACAGTTTTCTAGGAGTTGGGACGCAGTATCTTGTAGCCGCCATTTCCTGTCTTTCTGAGAGAGTTCTTCACTTGCCTTGAGCAAGAATAGGTGCTATCATTCTGATTATCCATTGTATTTCATTATATTCTCAGATTAATAAAATGGCTTAGCATTCCTGGCATTTTTATGAGTATTTGCTTTATGTTCTATTTCTGGCATTTTCTATATTGTCGTATGCTTGTATTGCTGTCTATTTCCCTTTCGGGATATTACAGTGGTATCAAAGCATAGTTCTGGCTCAGCTTGTAGTCTATGACATCGAGAAAGAGATCATACAGAGGTTTGCTGGAATTTTGGAGAGCAATAGCAGTTGCAGTACCAAAAACGAAATTGGAAAAAGGGCCAAAATACAAAGGGTCAAATTTTGAAGTTTGGAATTAGAAGAAACCCTTTTGAGGTTTTTCTGGGTTTTGGGCAAGGATCACCTTCCCAAGTTCCTAGAATTTTCTGAGTAGTTTTCAGTGGGTAAATCAAAGGCCGAAGACAAGCCGCAGTATAGTTTTGGAGCAGCAGTGCCATTTCATGAGGAGCCTGTAGACACATAGCAGGAGGAGCCGATGGCAGGTGATGATGGTGCAAAGAGATTTGAGGAGATGCTCCTCAAAACAGTACAGGATCTGTCGAGATAGATGGAGACGATGGGGCAGAGGGTCGCTGCGATAGAGATTAGGCAGCGTGAAACCCCAAGGGGTTTTCAGATTGGTGAGGGATCGGGCACATCCCACCATGTGCCGGAGCGCGAGATTACCCCCCTTGTGGCATCGCATGCACCCACGCGATCCACTATGCCCACCTTCCTAGGAGAGGACACAGGGGCAGGAGCACAACAGGAGACAGAGCCTGAGCCCAGCCACATGGGAGATTATTTTGCCAAGTATCAGGCATATGGGCAGGAGTTCAGGGATGCCCTTCCATTTACAGATTTTGTTTAGCTCCAGCGGGATAGCAGACCCCGCAAATTTCACAATGGGAACAGGCACTCACATGACGAGGGCTTACAGCACACAGTAAGCAGACTCCATTTACCGACATTTGATGGGTCATCCAAGCGTTCGGAAAAAGCTTGGGTGGAGAAGTTGGATACCTCTTTCCAGCTTGACCGAGTATCGGAGGGGGAAACCATCAAAATGGTTACCTCGCACTTGGAGGATGAGGACACACGGGATTGCAGGGAGTTCGAGGATACACCTAGTGTGACACAGGACTCACCATCATTAGAGACCTCCTTGACCGTGTCGGTTGATATCATAGTGGAGAAGGTAGAGCCTACCCCAGTAGAGCCATCCATTGAGGTGATGACTGGAGCCATGTCCGAGTCTTCGGGTGGTAGCAGCACACGATAGATGGGTGAGGTATCAGGAGATGTATCCACTTTCGATGAGGCACTAGGAGATACAGAGGTATTGGATGATGGTCGCAGACAGTGGTATCATCGGCTTCGGACAGACCTTCGAGTCTTAAAAGGGAAGGCCACATCAGTACGGGAGGCCATTTTGTTGTAGGACAAGGAGCTGGAGGGCATGAGAGTGGCTTGTGCCGAGTCAGCGGCCAAGTTGGCCCGCATTGGAGAACGACTGGATTCCCTGATGGTACAATCAGAGGGCACGTTGGAGCGTCAGATCATTCCCCTTCAGGCATGCATGGATGGGACTAGCAGTGTTGTTGGGTCATCTCTTCCCATTAGAGAGAGAGAGGCAGAGCCACCTAGTTAGATCTCATATGTTGACTTGGATAGAGGTATGAGACGATCAGAGTTGCACAAGGTACAACATCCACATGTTGAGGTTGGATGGCGAGAGATTTTGAGTTGGTACTCGGTGGAGCGGGCTATGGAGATAGTGATGGATCCGAGTGTAGCTCAGCAGGAGTTTCTATGCATGGGGAATACAGGAACCCTAGATTGGCATTGGGATCCAGGTGGGATCACCTATCGTTTCCCAGGCAGGTCGGCTGACTATGTCTTGGAGAGTACAGTTGGCCTAGCAGTAGAGCATGTGCAGTTTCGGTCAGCTCCAGTGGCCAACCAGTTTATGGGCAGACTCCGTAGGTTGTCTTGGCATGACATTCATACACGGGATCATGGGGTGGTCACCACACCTTGGCAGGAGCTTGTCGGAGGAGGTGGCATTGGCAGGCCACCAGATGGCACCTTGTATGGGACCAAGGATTCTTCACCTTTGTGTGGGGCACAGAGGACGCAGCGGAGCCGAGCAGTGGTGGTAACACCACTGACACACAGGGAGATTCACTTCTCGGACCCCTTGAGGGGGATTTGGAGTGATGTTCCATTCGTCGGCAGGTATAGTGATGCGACGGTGGAGACGATGATACCGATTGGTGGTAGTCCGACAGGTAGGGGCATAGCTCTAGGTCATCACATCCAGGAATGTGTGGGAGCCTCTAGCATTGAGCAGTGGACTGCCGGTGGACATGGAGTTGCATGGTGTACTACCGTAGTATGTGGGACTGCATTTTGGAGTAGGAGTGTCCTACATCACATTGAGAGCTCGCGAAGAGTGACCGATGCCTAGACGCAGTCAGGGCACGAGACGGTACTGGGTGGTATGACAGTAGCATGGGGTATCCAGCAGTATAAAGGGGTATACCTCAGTGTGCAGTGGCATGGCGAGGAGTACATGGATGATTGGTGGTATGCGAGGGCATACGGTGCTGCACAGCAGGATCTTAGAGCATTGCCGCTAGGGAGACTCATGGACAGGGACACCGAGCTCACCTTTGGGAGTAGTTCACCCAGGATCGATGGGGAGATGGATGAGCGATACTTGGCGGTATCTGTGGAGACTGATACACCTGCCTGTCTTCTACATCACTCACTGGCACATCTGATTTTGTTGTTGTCCTTTAGCACTTTGGGCATGAGCAGCGGAGTACGCGAGGCTCACCCAAGATATTTGGATGACACTCAACACACTAGGGGAAAGACTTCTCAGCAGTGGCACTGGGTTGGAGCGCTAGTTGACAGCCATAGGTTAGGGGATGAGATGATCCTCTGCAGTGGTGGCACATCAGTCATTGTTGGGCCTACGCTTGGGGAGCAGGTCATGAGGGAGACATGCATCATTTTTCCCTCAGGGCATGTTGAGATCATGCATGAGCAGAGGATACTGGGTTCAGCAGAGGTAGCATCCCGGCATACGTCTGGACTCCAGACATTGTATCTACACTTCATCGAGAGGGTGGATGGCATATTCAGTGCAGATAAGGTGGCGGAGGTAAAATAGGAGGGCATTCCTTCTGTATGCCAGGGTGAGGACTCTTCTTCATATGAGTCCATAGGATCAGTTGAGGTCGCTTCTGGGGAGCGAGAGAAATCACGCAGAGATGGAGACAGTAGACCAGAGCTGCATTCCAGTATACAGAGTGAGCAGTCAGGGAACTCTATGGGAGATGCCCTAGGCGATGAGACACTTGTGACGATCCAGTCAGAGCTATATGAGATGGAGCCTGAGTCAGTAGAGGATGATGCTATGCACATCATGCATGATAGTCCTTTGAGGGAGAGCCAGATGGAGGCTCACATCGAGTCAGTGATGGATATGCGGCTAACCGCGGGGTTAGCCATTGAGGAGGAGCAGTCAGATGCATTGACACTGAGTACAGTGACGGTAGTTGCAGATCCATATCCTCTAGAGATGTTGGAGGTTGATGGGATTGTTATGCAGGGGGCTATTAGACAACAGGAGCTATTGGATATGGTGGAGCATTCATCTTTTGGCCGACACATTGATGAGATACAGATAGATGTACATAAAGTCGGTAGAGCTGCAGTACTTTCGGTGAGTAGTACTCTCCAGGAGTACATCGATGGAGCTTGCAGCATATCTTACCCACTTTGGCCCATTATAGAGAGAGGGGTTTCCTTCTACAGGCAGCTCTCATTGGCAGACAGGGCAGAGCAGTGGAAGTTGATTATGGGTTGGCGGCAACACTTCAGGCGTGTTCCATATGCCGTTGTTATTGCTACATCGGATTCTTCTTCCAGGATGGACTGGCGGGAGATCATGAGTTGGTACGGTATTCTTCGTAGGGAGCACAGTCGAGCAGGGGCCCTTGGACATAACAGAGGTTATAGATTCCAGCTGGCAGGGCGGCACAGGACATCGTTTCTTCAGCACTCCATCCCGATTTCAAGAGAGCAGGATCAGCATGGGATTGAGTCACAACTTGGATTGGAGAGAGGTGATGAGTTGGTATGCAGATGGAGGGGTAGCATATCCAGCTACAGGTACAGCGCAGCAGGAGCCCGGGAGCATTGATGCTTGTTGGTGGTCTTCACCTCTTAGAGCATTGGTCATAGCTAGAGGCAGTGCACAGTTCGAGCCGTGGGACTTGTGCGATTATTGGCCACGATGGCGATGGGATCCGGGAGGATTATTGGTTGGCGGGTACTGTGAGAGGTCACTTTGGGATCCTGCCATTGAGATATCCCTTCGTATCAGGGTGATGCAGAGGTTAGAGAGGTTTCAGTGGGACCCAGGCACATTTTGCAGTATCGGTAGGGAGCATCAGCTAGAGAGGAGGCTTGTTCAAGCGTTGCTTGAGGACAAGCAAATTTTGCCGGATGAGGATGCCACTTGGGAGAGCGAGCAGATTTTGCAGCATCCATCACTTCAGTTGCTTGAGGGCAAGCAACATTTTGCCGGGGGGGACTGTAATATTCCTAATTAGCGACAGCTAATTGGAATATTCGACCTTGTATTGTTTTTCCATATGTGGTTTGTAGATAAATAAAAAAAGTGAGTAAAAGGGGGTCTAACTCACTTTAGTGGAATAAAACACCTTCCTAGTAGCACAACGTTGTAACTTAAGGGGGGAGCCAAGGGGGGCCACACACCATGTGGAGGAGAGAGAGACTACATTTGTTTTGGAGGGAAACCAATGCTATAAAAGGTGGAGGAGCCTCGTCATTTGGGGCATTCTTGTTGTTGATGATATTGGAGCTAGACATTTTGTCTTCTTGAGCACGCTGGTTGTTTAGCCTGTCTGCAGCATTGTTTAGTGCGTTGAGTGTCTCCGGTCGGAGATCTTGCCCTTAGCCCCGGGGGACTTCAAGTGCCTGCTCGGGCAAGGTTTTTCCTTCAGTATTTAGCGGGAGATTTAGCTGGTTGTTTGGCTGAGGAGCTGGGCTTCTCTTGTGACTATGCAGTCTTTGGGAGAGAGGACGCAGTTCTAGTTGGAGGTGTTCCGTTGCGGGGTTTTCTGCAGGAGTTTCAGTTGATATCTGGTGTGGAGGACCAGTCTTTGCTAGGAGGAGGTTTCCTAAGGAGTTTGAGGCACTGTCACAGCTATTATCATTTGGCATCTGCACTGAGCCTGGCAGAGGCAGCGTAATTCCTTGAGGAGGGTTTCTTTGGTGATTTTCGTAGGCAGACCATTTTTTATATGGTTTCTGGGTTTTGTCCGGGGTGGTGAGTATAGGTGATCTGCAGATTTTCAGCTCATTCCGGCAAGGGGATCAGCCCCTAGTTTCAGTCCATTCCAGCAGCAGCAGTTTTACGGCAGTTTTCTAGCAACTGGGACGCAGTTTCTTGTAGCAGCCATTTCCTGTCTTTCTGAGAGAGTTCTTCACTTGCCTTGAGCAAGAATAGGTGCTATCATTCTGATTATCCATTGTATTTCATTATATTCTCAGATTAATAAAATGGCTTAGCATTCCCGGCATTTTTATGAGTATTTTCTTTATGTTCTATTTCTGGCATTTTCTATATTGTCGTATGCTTGTATTGCTGTCTATTTCCCTTCCGGGATATTACATAGCATCTTTCACTCTAGGGGCCATTTTGGACTGATTTTTTGACTTGGAAATAAAAGGTTTAAATCTGAAAATGAAAACAAAAAAAGACTATTCATTCTATGTTTATTTCTTTCACCAAATGGCAAAAACTATGTTTACTATTTTGAGATTTGCAAAATAAATAAAACAAGCAAAGGCAGATTTTAGAAGAGAAAAAATAAATACCTATAGCCTCTAGCCTCCTCAATGTACCTCCAACAAACCAACTTCTCACAAAGCTTGCCCAATAAGCTCCTCACTGCTGCTCCAAAGCTTGCCCAAAAGACTCCTCAAAGCTGCTCCAAAACCAACTCCACAACTCTTCACAAAATCCTCACAAATGCTCAAGCAAATTCAATGAGATAGATGTGAGGTATTGAGAGGGGTTGGGTAGGTTAAATAGGATGGGGAGGGGTTAGATAAGGTAAAAAAACCTAACAGCAGAATTAAAACGAAATTGAAGTCTGTTTTTTTGGATTTTTTGGGGCCCGCAGCCGGCTGGGAGCTGTCCGGCCGAGCTAGCTTGGGCTCGGCCGAGCAGGCCGATTTGTGATCAAGCCGGCTGAGTCGATGTACGGCTCGGCCGGCTCGGTCACAAACCGGTCACCGAATCGGTTTAACCACCAAGTCAGACCGGCCATCACTTTGGCTCGGTCAACTTGACCGGTTCCGAGTCTGGACAACCGGCTTTTAAAATTATGATTATATCTCCTATGCCCACATCTGCACCTACATAGACGTCTCCAAAGCCTTACCAGAAGCCATCAGGATAAACTTCAGGGACGACATATGGACTCAAAGCATAGACTATGAGCACATTTCCTTCCGATGCAAAAAATGTCATGAGAACGGACATCTTTTTTTAGATTGCCCACAAAACAAAACCCCAGAAAAAGAAGATCAAGCAAGGAAACAGGATGACCAAGGCTACACCAAAGCAGGAAGTAAACACAAGCAAAGCAAAAGAACGAACACAAGAAAATATCCTCCAATGCTCTCCCAGCAAAACAAGTTCGAAGTCCTAACCACGCTCCAGGAGGAAACAAGGCAACACAGTAGGGAAACAGAAACAAACATCAAGCAGGAAACACCAAAGGAAAAAAGCAACACATAAATGGATGCAATAATTTCTCTCACACAATATGGAAACACACCTCAAGAGGACATAGATATGGAAAGCATACAAGGCATCCCAACCCCAGAGGAAAGAGATATTGAGCAAGTCCTAATGGGAATAGACTTGCAAAAAATCACAAGAGAATGGAATGCGAAGGTATTAGAAGGAATCCCCATAGAACACATACAGAAAATTGAGGAGGCCTATATACTACAGCAAGGTATGCAGAAGCAACGAGAGCACCAAAACAAAGGCAAAAACCCAGCAGGAGGAATCACGGCAAACCTAAAGGCAAGCAAACACATCATCAAAGGGAAAAATAGAAAAAGAGGCAGGAAAACCAACAATCAATTCCTTCAAGAGCTCGGAATCTGCCTCATCAACGAAGGAAAGGTAAGGGCTATCTCTCTCCCCCCTAAAACGTTCCTATGATTTGCACATCCCTGGAATATAAGAGGACTAAACAGTCCCAGTAAGAAAAGGATCCTTAAATCCAAGATAGCCTCTAACAAGCCTAATATTGTACTTCTTCAAGAACAAAAAGCAATTTACACTGTATCGACTCCATTCAGCAATCTTGCTTCAAAAATCACTACAGCCACCTGGCCATCTCTGCCTCTGGCACTGTGGGTGGTCTAGCAACCTTTTGGAAGGACTCTCGGTTTCACCTATGTGAGACTCTAGCTTCCAAACATGCCCTCATCACTGTCCTACAAATCACTGGAACCAAAGACAAGATCAGCATCACAAATGTCTACGCTCCTCACTCTGCTTATGAGTGAGTGGCTTGGCTCAACAGCCTGAAGAAACATCTCAGCTCCTTCAATCACCCCCTCAGTTTCATTGCAGGGGACTTCAACATGATTCTCAACCTTGGGGAAAAGCGAGGAGGCCTAAGGAAATTGGACAATGACTCAGTTGCCTTTCAGGCCATGATTGATGATCTAGGACTCATTGACACTACTACTAAAAACAGCTCCTTCACTTGGAACAACAGAAGAGGAAGGGACAGACAGATCACCTCCAGACTAGATAGATTTCTCCTCTCAGAGGACCTCTTCCTCTGCTCCCTGGAAACGGAAGCAAGTATAGCCCCTCAGGCAGGTTCGGATCATTGGCCCATTATTCTCTACATCAAGCTTTCGAAAAGCCCCAAAAACACTCTCTTTAGGTTCGAAGCTTTTTGGATCAGTCATCCATAATTCAAGGACAAAATGAAGGAGTGGTGGTCTTCTCCCCTACCCTCCCAAGGCAACAAAATGCACAACTTCCAGCAGAAGCTAAAGCACATCAAATCAGAACTTCAAGTCTGGAACAAACAAACCTTTGGAGATATTATAGTTGATAAGAAGCTAATTGAAACAAAAATGAAAGCCCTTCAACAAAGTATCATCAATTAGGGGATGATAGAGCAAAAAAAGCAGGAGGAACTCAGGCTTCAAAGTAATTGGGAAAAACGAGCTGCCCAGGAAGAAACTCTATGGAGGCAAAAGTCCAAAGTCAGCTGGCTCAAAGATGGAGAAAAGAACACTACCTTCTTCCACAGGTCAATGATTCAACACAGAAAACACAATCGAATTCTCAGTCTCAAAAATTAGCAGGGCCTCATCCTACGCAATCACTCTAAGATAGAAGAGGATCTCAATCAACACTTCGCGGCCATCCTCACGGAATCCAATAATGAAAATTAGGACATAGGAAAAATAACAAGAAATATCCCCACAATCTTGACCAGAGAGCACAACCAGATGCTGGTAAAAAAGATAAGTATGGTTGAGTGGGGGAAGAAGTGCAATCAATTCTCAATGGCAAAGCTCCTAGACTGGACGATTTCACTATAGACTTCTGCAAGTTCTGTTGGCCCCTGATCAAAGAAGAAGTCTATGACCTGGTTGAAGAATCTCGAATCAAAAAATATATCCTCAATTCCTTCAATGCCACCTTCCTCACCCTCATCCCCAAATCTGAAAAAGCCGACTCCCCTGACCAGTTTAGGCCAATTACCCTCTGCAATGTAATCCACAAGATAATCTCCAAAGTCCTAACCAACCATATCAAATCTATCCTACCCCTGCTCATTTCCCCCCATCAAACAGGCTACGTCGAAGGCAGGCAAATTCTGGATAGCATCATCCTCTCTCAGGAAGTTATCCACTCCCTCAAGGATCAACGTAAACCAGGCATGCTTATCCAATTGGATATGTCCAAAGCATTTGACAAGATTAATTGAAACTACATCAGAAAAATGCTGGCCGCCTTTGGCTTCAACAAAGACTGTATCAAATGGATAATGGCCTTAGTCTCGTGGGCTTTCTTTTCCATCCTCCTCAATGGCTCCCCCTCAGCCATCATCAACCCTTCCCGTGGCATTAGACAAGGTGACCCTCTTTCGCCCTTCCTCTTTGTCATCATGGCTGAAGGTCTAGGGCGCTCCATTACGGCTGCCTCTACAAACGGTCGTATCTATGGTCTTAAACTCTGTCCCCCCACCCCCCCCCCACCACCCATCAACAATTTGTAGATGATATGCTCCTCATGGGCGCTCCTACTGTCAAAGAAGCCCTTGCTTTCCAAACTATTCTTAATGATTTTGCTCTAGCCTCAGGCACTTTCGTCAACAACACCAAATCTAAACTCTTTTTCCTCAATACCTCCCAAGCCATTCAGTTCAACATTGCCCACATTCTAGGCTTCCAGCTCAGTGCCTTTCCCTCTAAATATCTGGGTGTTCCCCTCACTGATAAACCCTTGGCTAAAGGTTTTTGGGAATCCCTGATCACTAAACTGCAAAAAATATCTCCAACTAGACCTTCAGATCCCTAAACCTCCTGGGCAGACTTGTCCTCGTTCGCTTGGTTCTCCAAGCTATCCCTCAGTACCAATACTCGGCCATTGCGGCCCCGAAATCCATCTCTGACCAAATCAAAACAATCCAAAGGGACTTCCTCTGGAAAGGCAAGGAGAACAAAGGTAAATGGGCGTTGGTTGCCTGGAGCAAAATATGCAAGCCTAAAAAAGCGGGGGGTCTCAGCCTCAGAGATCCTAACCTTCTTGGTAAAGTCCTAGGGGCCAAAACCTAGTGGTGTTGGATCACCAATCCCACCACCTCCTAGGCAAATCTTTGGAAAGCTAAGTATGCTCCCACTCATCATCCCGACTCTCTACTCAGACTCTCGGGCACTCTCAAAGGATCCTTGGTCTAGAACCAAGCTTGGGACAATAGGGCTCTCATTCAGAATCATTGTTTTTAGGAAGTGTGCAATGGCGAGAATTCTTTGTTCTGGGATGATGCCTGGGAAAAGCGCCCTAGGCTCAATACAGAAATTTTCCTTCCCATCAAAACGCATATGGACAGACTCAACAAAACTTTTGTTAAAGACTTCTGGAATATCGAGGACAACACCGACTGGAGGGTGTGGCTTGAACCCTCGGCGTTGGCTCAGCACAACCACCCACATATTTATGCCATCCTCGCAGAAGAGCTTCAAAAAAGACAGATTCAAAAGGACGTGGAGCCGGATAAGCTCAGATGGGGTTTCAATGCAACAAGACACTTCAATATTAAAGAGGCCTATGGTCACATTTCCGACCCCAATCCCACCCCCTGGACAGTAAATGGAGTAGGCTCTTGAATCGTAACCATTGGCCAAAAAATTCTCTCTTTCTTTGGCTTGTCATGCATCAAATTTTTTTGACTTGGGACAATCTCCAAAGAAAAGGTTTCATTGGTCCGTCCATCTGCACTCTTTGCAAAACCAATTCTAAAACTTCCAATCATTTGCTAAACGAATGCCAATTCACCTCCAACATTTGGAATTGGTTATTTTTTGTCTTCAAAGCCTCCGATCATGACCCCTCCTCCATCCTCCTCACTGTCCTCTGGTGAACTTCCTTCTCCTCCCATCCCGTCATCAACTTGGCCTGGAACCTTCTTCCTGGCATCATTTGTTGGGTCCTTAAAGGAACTCTCGTATCTTCAAAAACCTGGAAAAAAGAGAAGAACAGGTCCTCCACACTATCAAGCAGACTTTAAGAGAATCGGCCTCCATTGCCAAACTCCCTGATCCCTCCTCCCCCCCCCACGAGTGAGGATAGTTGCATCCTCTCCCTTATTAACCTCTCTCCCCTCTTCCTGCTCTCTAACCCCTCTGTTGCTCTCGCCTCCATGCCGGAGCCCAAATGGCACCCTCCTGACCCCAACATTATTAAGCTAAACTATGACGGTGCTTCTAAAGACAATCCTGGCAATGCAGGCTTTGGAGGATTTTTCCGCAACCATGAAGGCAAAATTCTCTGGATCTATTATGGGAACCTAGGCCACACCACAAAAAATGCCGCTGAACTTCAGGCCCTAGCTCACGGGCTTGACATCGCCATAGATTACAACTTCTTGCCCCTCCTAGTGGAAGGGGACTCCACCGTGGCTACCCAAGACTGTCGAAAAATCCAACAGGGTCGCAGCGTACACTAAGTCTCTGACTGTTGACGCACAAACAAAACCCTGCAAAAAATCAAGCTTAGCATTGACAATGCCAGGGGCATATCCTTCTCGGCCGTTAGGCGCAAAGCTAATACGCTTGTGGATTTTCTGGCAAATATGGGAGTCAGCGACAACAACAGGCTCACTTCTGCAGCCTGGGACTCCATCGATCAACCATCTGTCAAAAATGATTGCATTCGTATCAGCCTCCTGGATTCGCAACAGGCCGACCTCGATTACCCCTCTTAATCTAATCAGTAATCATGACCCTCCCACTTGCCACCCTCCCCTCAAATTATCCCACCTTCGGCACTAATGCAGTCGGCCCTCAACAGTACATTGCCATTCGCCTCATTAATTCCATGCATGATGAAGCCAGCGCATCTGGCACTTTCCCAAGCGGCTCCCCCTGTCCGCCTCTCCTCCTGCCTGCCTATATCATCCCCTCTACCCTCGACTGTTCCGCATTCTTGCCTGTTCTTGCTGTTGCGCTTGTCCCCACTCTGTCTCCCCATAAGCTAGCTCTTCTATGTTCTTCCTCGCATCCCTTCGTGTTCCCCTCCCCCGTTCTGCCTTTCCCCAGCCCCATGGCCCCTCGCAGAGCTCACCCTCCTCCCCCTGGTCGTCGCAGTCCCGGTGCCCACTGGGCTAGCAGCTCCCGTCCCCCTGCCACCCGCACTGAAACTCCGCAGAGGCAGGATATCCACCATGAGCCAGGATATGCAGAGGCACACCGCTGACTTGGAGAACAGAGCGCACATTCTGCGCAAAGAGACACTGTCGGAGGCAGTAGATGCAACGCTCCATTGGATCCCAAATCCCGGTCTCACCAGATCCTGGGAAAACTTGTACAACAGAGCCATAGATTTACATTGGCACACTAAAACTCTCCTTGCTATCACCCTCCAGGACCAGAATGACCGCAACAGAGTTCTGGAAACCAAAATTGACTCCTTAATAGAGAAATTCGTCATGTATGTAAGCGAAGTTCATCATATGCAGTTCATTGATAGGAGCTCCCCCCACTATGCTCTTCTGAGGAGCAGGTCTGCCTCGCGCTACCACCACCAGCGTCCCAATATAGAAGAGGCTGCTCCCACAGCTCCGCACTCCTCTAGGTTGGAAGGCCCAGGCGTCGGGCCCTCCTCCAGCCAACACCAGATGTTCTGCTCCGATGAGGGCACTCCAGACAGGTCCATCAGTGTGGATGACTTCTTGACTGATGACGCTGAGCTGCAGCGCTCTCCTGGCCTTTAATTCTCCTACTTCTCTGGTTATGCCTTCTTTTTTGAATCTTTGTTCGAGGCATCAATGCCCTTATTCCAACACTTCAATGTATGATCACTCTATGTTTTTTGACACTAGGACTCTCCCCTCTGTTCCTCTCCCTGTATTCCCTATCCCAGAGGGCGAGACCCAAGTGCATCAGACAGATAAACATTCTTCTTCCAGAAACTTGTTTGCGAATTCGCCTCTCCAGGGCTATGATGTAATCTAAGTTTCTATGTTGAATGTGAATAGAACTTCCTAATTTACAAAAAAAAAAGGTAGAGTACATTGCAACTAGTATGGCTAGTTATGAGGCGGTGTGGTTCCGGAAGCTCTTTGCAAAGTTGTTTGAGTAGGTACTTGATATACCCATGATATATTATGGCAATCAAAGCAGGATCAGACTTTCATAGAATCTAGTATTCCATGATAGGTCGAAGCACATTGAGATCAAGTACCACTTTATCAAAGATATGGTACTGCGAGGATCAGTGAGGCTCCAACACATCTCGATAGATGAGGAAGTTGCAACCTTTTTTGAAAGCGAAGTAATTATTCTTTAGAGAGTGACTTGGATTGCCGGAGAATGTATCCCTCCCCATGAAGGAACACTATTGATCGAGAAGACTGAGCATATGCTATCCCTTGTCTTTATGACTAGCCATGAACTTGGTGAAGGGGGATGTGCAGCGAGGATCCTGGGTGAGGGTACTCCTTAAAGCCATGGAATTGGCTGAGTACATACCCCAATATGCATCCTACCTGCAATTCACCTTTGTGTCTTTATTGACCAAAGGGCCATGGAGTTGGTTAAGCTTGCTGGGATTGCCACCCATCTGGCTAGTGGGTGAGGAGACTTAGGTGTATGTGATATTTACCAAGGGTGGATGCACCTGCCATGGACTTGGTTGTGTTAAATTGATCTCCCCTAACTATTGGATGAAGGTGTTCTACCATTTGATCATTGACGATCAGGTTGGGTGAGGTTTAGTCAGTAGACATAGGGTGTGTGATCTTTACCAAGGTCATTTATGATTGCCATGGACTTGGTTGTGGTAAATTGATCTCCCCTATTGTCGTGTGGATCATTCTTCTTCTTCTATGGATTTAGTCATCATTGTTCAGTTGAGATGAGATGAGACAAGATGAGCTTCTCTTATGTTGATACATGTACATCCCAGATGAGACTTATGGTGTGACCTTAAATTCCTCCCTAGTTGAGAGGGAGTGTTGAAAATTGGGTATTTTTGGTTGGAATTTCATCATTAAAATATTGGAGAAAATTCAAATTTTCCTATTTGACCAAGTCGGCCTTCAAGTCAACAAGTTAGCCCTACCAAGGAAATGACCCCTCCTCACTCACATATAAATAAATATTCATTGGAGCTCATTTTGGCATCCATCCATCACATCGAATCATCTAAAAATCATAGAAGACATTCACACATGTGAACTAGGGAAGAGGACATTTTATATTTGACCGAGTTGACCTTTTCTATTCTATTTTGGTCTGCATTGACCAACGTTGACCTTCTTTGTCTTGGACTACTTTGACCAAATCCTTGACTATTTTGGGAGGCTGAATTATAGGAGACTTTGACCGAAATTGCAAGAGGAATTTGTCATTGTTTTGACTTAGCGAGGAAGGCTGAATATTCTGCTGGGTTGATTAAACTTTTCTTGGTAGGTTAGACTGTGTTAAGGAAAGCTTGGGGGCATATTGGGTCCAGTGGTGTCATCGTGAAGAAGCCTTTGTGCTAGGTCAAAGTAGACCAAGATCCTAGGTCCTAAGGGTACTCTAGGACATGTCACATCAGCTCATGCTTTCAAGAATGGCTCAACTCTGTCAATGCTACATCTACTAAGCCATGTATCTCTCTGAAAAGGACTAGTATCCTTGGAGTGGGTTCTCTCAAGGATTGGGCTGCCATGGATCACTTGAGAAAAACAACATGAACTCGAGTGAAAGCAACCATCCACTAGAGACTAAGATCATGTATGCATCTAAGTGGACCAAACTTGAATGTTAATGGCATGTTAATACTTCAAATAGGGATCAACTTCCGATATCTAACTAAACCAAGTCCCATAAAGGTGTTCCCTACCTTGATAGAGGTGGCTAATGGTAAACCCTATTAGGTGCTTCCAACCCTCAAGGAGAAGGGACATTTCGAAGGTCAACCCATCAATCAAAAGGTGTTAGTGTAAATATGTGATTATGAAGCGAAAAAGGCTTCATGGCCAAGTGCCATGGTTGAAGGGACCAGCTGATGGGGTGTCCACATCTTGAGTGTATGAATGTCAAGGAGGGAGCAATCATGGAGGCATGAATTTCCCTACTTAGCCTGAATTTTCCATCCCTCTTGTGCACCTTTTACTTCTTCTTGATGTTGCTTTGTATTACCACATATCGCTCAAGGGTTAGAGATTTCTCTTTATGATATAGCATTGTTATTACCCCTTTAGATGATACAATTCATCACTCATCAGGCTTGGGACATAAAGAGAAAGCACATCGAGATCAAGTACCACTTTATCAAAGATATGGTACTATGAGGAGTAGTGAGGCTCCAACACATCTCGATAGATGAGGAAGTTGCAAACATTCTCACCAAACCTTTGTTGAAAGCGAAGTACTTATTCTTTAGAGAGTGGCTTGGAGTGTAGGAGAATGTATCCCTCCCCATGAGGGAACAATATTAATCAAGAAGACTGAGCATATGTTATCCCTCGTCTTTATGACTAGCCATGAACTTGGTGAAGGGGGATGTGCAGCGAGGATCTTAGGTGAGGGTACTCCTTAAAGCCATGGACTTGGCTGAGTACATACCCCAATCTGCATCCTACCTGCAATTCACCTTTGTGTCTTTATTGACCAAAGGGCCATGGAGTTGGTTAAGCTTGCTGGGATTGCCACCCATCTGGCCAGTGGGTGAGGAGACTTAGGTGTATGTGATATTTACCAAGGGTGGACGCACCTGCCATGGACTTGGTTGTGGTAAATTGATCTCCCCTAACTATTGGATGCAGGTGTTCTACCATTTGATCATTGACGATCAGGTTGGGTGAGGTTTAGTCAATAAACATAGGGTGTGTGATCTTTAACAAGGTCATTTATGACTGCCATGGACTTGGTTGTGGTAAATTGATCTTCCCTATTGTCATGTGGATCATTCTTCTTCTTTTATGGATTTAGTCATCATTGTTTAGTTGAGATGAGCTTCTCTTATGTTCATACATGTACAACCCAGATGAGACTTATGGTGCAACCATAAATTCCTCCCTAGCTGAGAGGGAGTGTTGAAAATTGGGCAGCTCTGGTTCGAAATTCATCATTAAAATATTGGAGAAAATTCAAATTTTCCTATTTGACCAAGTCGGCCTTCAAGTCAACAAGTCAGCCCTACCAAGGAAATGACCCCTCCTCACTCACATATAAATAAATATTCGTTGGAGCTCATTTTGGCATCCATCCATCACATCGAATCATCTAAAAATCATAGAAGACATTCATACATGCGAACTAGGGAAGAGGACATTTTATGTTTGACCGAGTTGACCTTTTCTATTCTACTTTGCTCTGCATTGACCAATGTTGACCTTCTTTGTCTTGGACCACTTTGACCAAATTCTTGACTATTTTGGGAGGCCGAATTACAGGAGACTTTGACCGAATTTTTCTGGGCACTTTGACTGAGGTTAACCATAGGTTGACTGAGGTACTTTGACCGAAATTGCAAGAGGAATTTGTCACTGTTTTGACTTAGCAAGGAAGGCTGAATATTCTGCTGGGTTGATTAAACTTTTCTTGGTAGGTTAGACTGTGTTAAGGAAATCCTGGGGGCATATTGGGTCCAGTGGTGTCATTGTGAAGAAGCCTTTGTGCTAGGTCAAAGTAGACCAAGATCCTGGGTCCTAAGGGTACTCTAGGTCATGTCACATCAGCTCATGCTTTCAAGAATGGCTCAACTCTCTCAATGTTGCATCTACTAAGCCATGTATCTCTCTGAAAAGGACTGGGTATCCTTGGAGTGGGTGCCCTCAAGACTTGGGCTGCCATGGATCACTTGAGAAAAACAGCATGAACTCAAGTGAAAGCAACCATCCACTAGAGACTAAGATCATTTATGCATCTAAGTGGACCAAACTTGAATGTTAATGGCATGTTAATACTTCAAATAGGGATCAGCTTCCGATATCTAACTAGACCAAGTCCCATAAAGGTGTTCCCTACCTTGATAGAGGTGGCTAATGGTAAACCCTATTAGGTGCTTCCAACCCTCAAGGGGAAGGGACATTTCCAAGGTCAACCCATCAATCAATAGGTGTTAGTGTAAATATGTGATAATGAAGCGAAAAAGGCTTCATGGCCAAGTGCCATGGTTGAAGGGACCAACTGATGGGGTGTCCACATCTTGAGTGTATGAATGTAAAGGATGGAACAATCATGGAGGCATGAATTTCCCTACTCAGCCTAAATTTTCCATCCCTCTTGTGCACCTTTTACTTCTTCTTAATGTTGCTTTGTATTACCACATATCGCTTAAGGGTTAGAGCTTTCTCTTTATGATATAGCATTGTTATTACCCCTTTAGATGAGACAATTCATCACTCATCAGGCTTGGGACATGCAAGTGTTCCTTTTGATGTGAAGGAGCTTCATGTGCCTAAGATTCAGGTGATGGCTAATGAGGAGGGTATAGCTCATGCTAGGATTTTTACAATTTGCTAACCTATGTCCTAGCTGTATTTTGCATTTTGGTTTGCTTCTTTTCTTTTAGTGTGGCCATCATATGTGTTTTCATTCTTTTAGTTGCATCAACCTCCAAGGTAATCGTTTTCCAGACCTACTTAAGGAGTGTGAACATGAGGGTGCAAAATCCAAAGAACCAATGATTACTTAGACCCGAACAATGGAGGTGATACATGGGGTTTGTAAAGTGGCATTGAAAGTGTCAAGTATGGTATAGGGGATAATGAACATGCTATATCAATTTGGGATTTCCATGTAGTGCCCCTCCTATAACCCTAATGCCATAAGGGAGGTCTCATTAAACTAGGGATAAAAATTAACAAGCCTTGGTAAGGTGAGAGAACATATTTATAGTCAATATCGATCAATCTTCTAAATCACCCCTTTATCTGTACTAAATTCCCAAAACAAACAAGTATAAGCACCTGATTACAAAATGATCAAAGTACCTTTTAGATAGTATCCCACCTTCATACAAGTGGTAATGCCAGATTGTGAGAGGAAAATGCACACCATTGTCAAATAGTGGAATTCAGGGGCTGCTAGTTGGTTGGGTGTCTGACTGGATGTTATATGTAGGAAAAAAAATTCTCCTATGAGGTTACCCATTTTTTTGGGTAACATAGTTGCTTTCAGCTTCCTTGACAAAAAGTGACATGTCCTCAACTAATCAGAACCAAGAGGTTGATAAAGAATACATTAATAGTGATCAATGGGCATTATATGCAGAAGTTGTTGATATAATTGAACACTACTAGGAATTTTTGCGTCAAGTGCAGAGTACTTGGTTGCTTTTCGTGGCGTAGAGTAGTGGGCAATAAAGAAGATTTGGGCTTCAAATTGGATTGAAAGAGCATACTTTAGTGATTTAAAAGTAAAAAATAGACTCAATGACCTTTGTATGGTTGTGCTGCTCCAGGAAATAATCAATGTAGATTATGCATTTGTCAATCCATTGACAGGAAACACATTAGATATTTATGTTGAGAATATGAAAGGTGTTACCACTCAAACTAGAAGGGGTCCAAGGAGAGGATCGTATAGGGAAACTACCAGGTCAAAGGCAACAAGGGAGAAATAGCCCTCTGTCACCTCAGCTAAGGCTCCATGCTCTTTATGGACTTTCACCGATGGGAGGAGACCCAATATAATGGGGAATCACTAGATGAATGGAACAATGAGAGGGAAAGGACTAATTCCTAAGGCCTATTCACAAGCGAGACTCAATTATATGGATTTATATGATTGCTGCTACTTTGGAAATCGATATGCCAATGAAATCTAACTCTGCAAGTGTATTCTCCATCACCACATCAACCTCCTCTTATAATCCTTTATTGGATCACCAATGACCAAGATTAAAACTTAACCAACGGCTAAGATCATCTTGGAGTCGATCTGTGTGAGTGTCCATACTATTCTCGTCTTATTTCAATTAATACTGATTAATTAATCATATTTCCTAAGTTTAGACTTAGGAAATATTTAAAAAATCGGTTAATAATCTAATTGAGACACTTCTAGGTGGAATTTCCAGAAACGATTTATGGTTTTTGGAGATCCATGTATTCTAGCCTCTCTACAAAATTTCATTGCTAGAACACATCCGGTGCTACAAAAACTAACACTCCCTCTTAGCGAGGAATGTGTTCTAGTGCTGCACCTGCTGCCACAACACCCTGTCTCTACACCATCTCCTGTCACGCTGCTGATATCTAGCTACAACTACCCACCAGCCACTGCGCAACTCTGATATTCTCTACATCTGTGGTGCTGGTGACCTTGCTGAACTCTGCCAACACTGCATCTGCATTGCAACTCTGTTATTGTTTCTACTAGAACATATGCAACTGAAAAACATCCAAAATTGAGCCAAATGTGTTCAGTATGATGCATCTGTCACCCGAGTCCTAACTACTACTAGCATTTGCACTGTCACTGAGGAATCTGCGTCGCTGCTGACTTTGCACTGTGCCAACTGCACTGCTGCGAACTCTGCACTGCGCTCCCTAGCATCTGATTGCTACTAGTCTCTGCAACTGTCACTTTGGCATCTAACTGCACCAACTGCCACTGGTCCATCCTGCTACTAAATACTGTGGGTCCTCGTAACCAGGTATTGATCCAAGAGGTGTAATCCTCAAGGATCTTTCCCATCTGTAGTGATCTGGGGCTACAAAACCAAGTCACCCCCCTCATTCCTGGAGTTATATCGACGAACATAGCGAAGTCTTTCTCCAGCCTAAAGGAAAGCCTATCTATCTCTGCTGAAGCTGCTTGTTGGTCTTGCTTCTCCTCCCTGTACTTCTTCCTAAGAGGACACTGGTTATTGTAGTGGCCTAGCTCACCACATCTGAAGCACTTAACCTTAGATAGGGCCTTCTTCTTCTTCATCTTATCCCCCTGTCCCTGACTGGGAACCTTAGATGCAAGGGCCACATTCTCATCTTCCTTCATCGTCTTCTGTCCGTTGCTGCTACCATTTATGGAGCTCTTCAAAAGAGCTCATCTCAAATCCTCCTGCTAAAAATTTTCCCACATCCTATCCCATCCTGGTAGCGTTTCTCTGCCCAATATGCTTTGGACACAAACTTTCCACTCCTTAGAGACGCTGTTGAGAGTTAATCGCACTAGCTCTATGGATTGAGGCACTGCCCCAACAACTAACAACTGGTCTTGGACCTCCTGAATTATGGTAAGGAAGGGGTCTGTGCCTTTCCCTTTCTGCATCCGGATGCATCTCAACTTCTCCTCAAGGTGCATCTTCCGTTGCTCGGAAGTACCATGATACAACATGGCAAGAACATCCTACATTTGCTTGGCAGTATCCTTGCTAGCTATGTGCGAGACTACATGATCCAGGACTCCATCTAGCATCAACCGCTTCACTCGTTCCATCTCCTTTATGTACTCCTTCAGCTAATTTTCATCCGTGGGAATCGCCAACACATTATCGATGTATGCCTTCAGGCCAAATTCATCTAGAAGGAAGGAGATCCTTGCCTTCCAGATGACATAGTTGGAAGCACCATCCAACCTATCCTGATCTCTAACCCCTACAGTGACCATCTCTGAAAAAATGTCGAAAACTCTCTCTTCCCCTGTGCTTGGCTGCTGCTATGCTACTCACACTCCCTCATGGAATGTGTGGCTCTGCTAGCTACTACTACCAATCTGCAACTGGAAATTTGAACTTACGAGACTAGAAGTTCCTTGAGAGAATTTTTCCCTTTGTGTGTGCTCTTCTTCCACCTGATGCAGGTTCTGCTCTAACGAACTGTTGCATAAATCCTTTGCGTCCAGCTAGAGATCTGCCCAACGAAAAATATTGAGTTGCTCCCTCTGCCTCTAGACTCACTCGATCTGGAGAGATCGATTTTTTGTGCCCCTTACTCAGAAAAATCAAATCTCCTCAAGTAACTCGACCTCTTGGAAAAGTGGCTGTGTTGCCCTTAGGAATTCTGATCTGTTGCCGACACTGAACAACGAAATTCCTTCCTTTCGCTTTTGAGCTCTCCGGCTGATCAACTGCGCTTTGATACCATGTGAAAATTCCTATAGTGGAATCCTATTGCAACAACTGGAAATTATTCTCCTAATTGTTAATTTAATTTAACAATTTATTTGTTGTTTGCTACGAAAAATACTAAATAAACCACACTGCAATCTACACAAATAAAACTGCGGAAGAGTAAATGCTGGAAGAAATGCTAGCACACACATAAAATTAACACAATTATTTTTAAATAAAAGTCCCTAGAAAAACCCAACTTAGGAAAATCGGTGCAACAAATGAGGGTTTTATTATTATGCTATAGTGAGAAAGTATGAGTACAACTGGATGCCGAAATACTGGCAATCCTACAGAGAAAAAATACTATCCTAGCATTGCTTGCCTTCATAAATATGACCCTATGACCTTTTGCGTCAGCCTCTGTGCTGCTTTGCGTAGCTAGTTGGATGTCTATCCTCATACTGATCTCTGATGAAGTGGATCTGCCTTCTGCTGATTGGTAATATGCTTCTCCGACACTCTCGAACTCCTTCCCGACCTCTGGAACTGAAAACGTCTCTCCACAACAAATCGATTTTGCCTCTAGAGACTACTATGCTGCCCCAGCGTCAACCCCTCTGTGGCTCTTTTGTCTCTCTGCAAATGCACTCGTTGGTTCTGGAATGCCTCCTAGAACCTTACTATCTCTACGCCTCTCTCACTGCTTTGATCTGTCTGACTCTCTCTCCGACAACTAACTATTGCTACTCTAGAAATCGATCTGCCAATGAAATCGAGCTCTGAAGTGTATTCTCCATCACCACATCGACCTCCTCTTATAATCCTCTATTGAAGCACCAATGACCAAGATTAAAACTTAATCAATGGATATGATCATCTTGGAGTCGATCTGTGTGATTTTCTAGACTATTCTTGCCTTATCTTAATTAATAATGATTAATTAACCATATTTCCTAAGTTTAGACTTAGGAAATATTTAAAAAATCGGTTAATTATCTAATTGAGATACTTCTAGGAAGAATGTCCAGAAACAATTTATGGGTTTTGGAGATTTCATGTATTCTAGCCTCTCCACAAAATTTTGTGGCTAGAACACATCCAATGCTACAAAAAATAACACCACTTTGCACTACTGCCAACTCTGCACTACGCTCTCCAGCATGTGACTGCTACTAGTCTAAAACTCACTTTGGTACTAACTGTATCAATTTCCACTGATCCATCTTACTATTGAATACTGTGGGCCCCCGTAGCAAGATAATGATCCATGGGGTGGATTTTTCAAGTACCCTGCCCATCTTTGTAGCTCTCTATGGCTACAACTCCAAGTCACCCCACCTCACTCCTAGAGGTATATCGGCAAACACCATGAAGTCTTCCTCCAACCTGGAAGAAAACCTATCTATCTCAGCGTGTGCTACTGCCTGGTCCTGCTTCTCTCCTGCTTGTCCTTCTTTCTGAGAGGACATTGGGTACTGTAGTGGCCAAACTCGCCGCACCTGAAGCATTTGACCTTAAATAGGTCCTTCTTCTTCTTTCTTGGTCCCCTTGCCCCTAACTAGGAGCCTTCGATGCGAGGGCCACATTATCCTCCTCCTTCACCACCTTTGATTGATGTAGCTCTTTAGTAGAGCTCGTCTCAACTCCTCCTGCTACATGTCAAACCATATCTTGTCCCATACCAATAGCTTGTCTCTGCCTAATATACTTTGGACAAAAACTTTCCACTCCTTGGAGACACTGTTCAGTGCCAACCTCACTAGTTCGATGGTTGAGGCACTGCCCAAACAACTGCAAGTTGGTCTCAGACCTCCTGAATCCTAGTGAGGAAGGGATCTATGCCTTCCCCCTTTTGCATCCTGATGCATCTCATCTTTTCTTCTAGAAACATCTTCCACTTCTCAGAAGTGCCTTGATATAGCGTAGAGAGAGTATCCCACATCTCTTTGGTCTTTCCCTTGGCCGCTATATGTGAGACTATATGGTCTCGGACTCCATCCAAGATCAATCGCTTCGCCTTCGCTATTTCCTTCCTGTATTCTTTCTGCTGATCAACATCCTAAGGAAATGCCACCACATTATCTATGTAGGCTTTTAGACCATATTCATCTAGAAGGAAGGACATCCTCGCCTTCTAGATGACATAGTTGGAAGATTCATGCAACCTATCCTGATCTCTAAGCCCTGCAATGACCTTCTCTGATCAAGTTGAAAAGCCCCTCTTTCCTTTTGCTTGGATGCTACTCTGCTACTCGCACTCCCTTCTAGAGTGAGAAAATTTGCACTCAGCTATTGCCAATCTACCTGGAAAAATTGATCTTATGAGACTCGAAGTTCCTTGAGAGAAATTTTCCCTCTATTGTGTGTGATTTTCTCTTCCACCCAAAGTTAGTTCTGCTGCTGTAAACCCTCTGCGTCCAACTAGAAATTTGCTCAGCAAAAATATAAGTTGTTGTTGCTCTCTCTCACTGTTGGAATCACTCTCCTGGGTAATTTGACTTTTCTGCAACCATCCAACTGAAAATAAAAAATTTTCCTTCTCTCTCTTAGTGGCGAAGTTCTTTCTTCCGCTTCTGAGCTTCCCGATTGATTACTCACACTCAGATACCATGTGAAAATTTCAGCACTGAAATATTATTGCAACAACTGAAATTTATTTTTCTAATCGTTAATTATTTTAACAATTTATCTACTATGACAAATATTAAATAAATCACACTGCAATCTTCACAAATAAAACCGCGGAAATAATAGCATTGGAAATTGAGAAAATACTAACACAGACACATAAAAATGATACCATTAGTTTTGGACAAATTTCCTCAGAAAAACCCAACTTGGGAAAACCAGTGCAGCAGTTGAGGATTTTTTTTATTAAGCAACAGTGAAATATGAGTACAATCTATGGATGCCAAACTGGAAATCCAAACAACAATTAAATTTGGCCAAAGTTAACTAAGGGAATTTCCCTTCCTCCTAGACCCTCTGCGTCAGCCTCTGTGTAGTGCTTGTGTAGACCCTATGACGTCAAGCCTCTAAAATGCCTTTGTTGAAGTCGTTTTCTCTGTCTCTGTTGAACCTTTGTTCAGCCTATCGTACTGAAAATGATCTTTCCTCTAGCTAAATCGAGCTTCTCTTCTGAAGCAACTGCGCAGTCCTCTATGCTGCCCCACTATGAATAACTCAACCTCTTGCTGCAGCCTCTCTGAATCTAGAAAACTTCCTTCGAATCATTGTCTTTGCCCCTCACTGACTCTGCTTCGATCTCAGGCTTTCCGGAAACTACTGCTTCTCTTTGGAAATTGATCTGCCAAGGAAATCGAACTGCTGCTGTGTCTTCTCCAAGTTCCTATCAACTTCTTCTTATAATCCTCTATTGGGATTCCACCGACCAAGATTAAAACTTAAACAAGGGCGAGGATCATCTTGAAGTCGATTTGTGTGAGTTTCTAGACTATTCTCACATTTACTTAATTAATTTTGATTAATTAACCATATTCCCTAAGTTTAGACTTAGGAAATATCTAAAATTCGGTTAGTAATCTAATTAAGTCATCTCCAAGTGGAATTTCCATAAACAATTTTTGGGTTTTGGATATATCATGTTGATACGGATTTATGTAGGAACACAACAGAATACACATATAACCATAAATACAAAGATGCAACGGAAATAACATTTCATTTCATTAATATCAAAGAAATGAAATTTGCTTACAGATAGAATGGAAATAAACTAGCTAGGGCGCTGGTAGCTTATTTTTGAGAAGAGATGTGCTGGCTACAAGGCTCTGAACTATGTTAAAATGAGGCTCGAGGGCTTATTTATTATTGAGTAACAATGGAAAACCCTAAACATCCAAAAACCTAACCCTAGGAGATGAAGCACCAAAATTATGGGCCCCGTTTGGGTAAATTGGTACATCAACTTCCTGGGGACGTATCTTTGGCATATGATCTTCATTTGGCGTGCACCATACCTCGTTAGAAATATCTATCCGAGTGCTACAACTTTTGAGTGAGCGTCATGGGTCTCTCCCAGTTTTTCCAAAAAATGTCGTTTAGGGCCTCAAAACGGCTCTGGAAGTTCAGGACCTGAAAAACTGCTAAAAATAGTAAACTGTGCTATAATTAAGGAAACTGAAAAATTGAAAGAGACAATGGTGGGGCCCCAAGTGGAATAGGCGGGTGGCCATCAATATCCACCTGGATCACATGTATTCGAGACTCTCCACCAAATTTTGTGGCTAGAACTTATCTGACGCTACAAAAACTAACACACCAATGGGAGGAGACCCAATGTAAAAAGAATCACAAGGATGAATAGATCCATGAATGGATGGAGGGTGATTCCTAGAGCATATTCACAAGAGAGACACAATTATATGGCTTACTTGATTAAGAAGTGGGGTGATGGGCTTTCTAGGAAGGGCTAAGAGGGTACTTAAGCCTAGGTTTGGGGAATATTCCTTGACAAGAAGCTTCCTATATCTAAGAATCCCTGTGGAGAAATGGCTTCTATGCAATCCTCGTGGAATTTGAGTTATAAGGTTGCGGGACCACAAAGAGCCAAAGTGTACGCAAACTAGGTCAAGGATGTAGAGTTGATCAACACTAGAGGGGCTTGACTTGCTTAGGGAGGAGAATAGGATGAAAGGACAAATTATCTTTTGAAATATAAATGCAATGACCCGTGTGAGGACACTAACTCAAATCAACCTAGGGAGAAAGATGGTCCTGTGGATAGGGCTTGCCATATCTCAGGATTCCACAGTCGGATTTGCTTCAAACCTAGAGGACTTCTTGAAAAAACTCCAATGCAGTAGTGGACCAAAATTCAAGGGCTTTGGATGGCTACAGAAATTTTTTCTCGATTACCTAGGTGATCTACTAGGGTTAGGCCTAGAAAGAGGGGAAAATATGGTGAAAATAGTTTTCTTTTGCGATCAACTTTGGACTGGAACAATGCCTAACCTATTGGGAGAATGGAGTCTAATGGAAACAATGTTTTTGTTGATATTTTTAAGTGTTGGGGTAGAATCAGATGTGCTCTAACTCCCAAACTTTTTGGAGAGACTAGAGTACATGAGATCTCCAAGATCCAGGAAGGGATTTCAAAAATTCCATCCAGTTTAAGAGAAAATTAATTAATTAATATTTTTTATTAAGGACCCTAAGTCTAACTTAGGAAAATTAAAAGATTAAAGGTAATTAATTTAAACATGTGATGGAAATGACTTTAGTCACACAGATCAAGCTTTCTTTTAATCTTAGCCGTCAATTCAAGATTAGATCATGACCATTGTTTTCCCAATGAGAAAAGTATAAAGGAAAGGCTTGGGGTTAGTTGGAGAACACACACACAGGTATACTACTGAGACTAAGTTGGAATTATAGGGCGTGGTTTGCTAAGAATTTCCAGAAGTGTTTCAGCTACAACGAGGGATAGTATTGGTGAGAGGGATGCTCTGATCCCAGGCCAAGAGTCAGCAAGAGGCAGAGAAGCAGTAGTCATATCAGCGCAGAGGGTGCAGCAGCTACGCAGCACTCGCATAGCACAGAGGGCTTCAGGTGCTACACAGGCCCAGAAAGGCCAGCGTAGAGGCAACAGGAGGCCAACAGGACTGACGCAAGCCCAGCCAGGGTAGCGTAAGGTTAGCGTAACCCAGTTTGGGGTGATGCAGGCCCTTCCTGAGCAGCACAGGGGCAACCACAACCTAGCAGAGTTGACGCAGAGGGCTTCAGAGTAGCGTTGGGGTTTTTAAAGACTGAAAAATGATGAGTTTTGTAAATCTCGTTTGAGGGTTTGAATCAGTCATATTTTCTGTCTTCGGAACAAAGGTATTGTTGCATATTTTGTATTTCTCTATCGGGATAACCAGTAACGTGCCCAAATTTTTTGTACTTAGAATCTCCTTAATAATATAAACCCTCTAGCAGCCAGAAGATTGGTATTCCCGCATTGGGTTTTTCCGGGGACAGTTGTCTAGAAAATCCTATGTGTCACTTTGTCATTGTGCATGTATTCAGTTTAGATCTGTATCTGTGTAAACTGTTAATGTGTTTACTTCGATGTTAATGTTGAAATTTCAGATTAATAACTTTATTAAGTAGAAGTAAATCGAGATTTAACAATAGGGTTTCTGCATAAGTAACATTCAAAAATTTTCACATGGTATCAGAGCCAGGTTGCAGATTTAGTTGAATCACTAGCAAGAAGAGTGAAGAATCCTTGTTGCAGAAAGCAACAAAGAAAGCAGCAGCAGTCGTAGAAAGCCAGACCAAGAAGGACAACGTAGCAGCAGAAGGGAGCAGAGCCACGCAGAGGCCAGAGTGACGCAATATCCATGCAAGCCCACGTGCTTACTGCGCAGAGGCTATACTGGGATTGTCTTCTCACGCAGAGGCCAGCTAGGGTGACGCAGTCCTGAAGCTGTTGCTGATCCAGAGTGCCGGAAGCAGTGCTGCAAAGCTTTAGTAGTTGTTGGTGGGGTTAAAATTTTGTCGGTTCATAATTTAACCTGAGCAACTTGACAAAGAGCCGAAGGAGAGAAGCTTCTCAGGGGATTTCCTGCCATATAAATCTGTAGATCGATCAAAGGATCGAAGAGAGTTGATTCATTTTGATTTGGCAGACTTCCAGGAGAGGAAGTCAGTTGTCAGAGGGAGAAGAGGATGCCTTTCTCGCCAAGGACCCTAGATCCGAGTCTCTAGCATAGAGAGGAGGATTCATTCCGACAGATTTACTAAGAAGATGGCACCACATGGACTACGTGATCAGGATAGGTTGGACGGCTTGTCCAACTTTGCAATCTGGAAGGCCAGAATCTTGGTAGTCATGGAGGCATACGGTTTGAGGGAGCATGCAGAGAAAGTCCTGGCCACGCCAACCAATGTGGATCTCCTAGCGAAGCATGAAGAAGCAGCGGCACATGCCAAGCGCTTCGTAATGGATGGAGTCAAAGATATTGCAGTTCCAAACATAGCCGATAAGAAGACGGCTCATGAGATGTGGGTGGCTCTAACCACACTATATGAAGGAAGATCCGTCCAGAGGAAGATGCTTATGGAGAACCAGTTGAGGTTATTCATGATGACTAAGGGGGAGGATATTGAGCCTTTTCTGTCCAGACTTCAAGCGATCCGGGATCAGCTGACTGGCATGGGGGTGAATATGGAGGACGATGTTATGGTGAGGACGACTCTAAATGTTGTCACAGAGGATTGGGAAACTTTTGTCCAAAGTCTCTTGGGCAAAGCGAACCTTCCCAACTGGGACAATGTGTGGGCGATCCTCCGACAAGAAGAAATTTGTCGGATCACCAAGAGACAGTTCAACACCGGGTCTGGTAAAGTAAAGAAGGAGGAAGAGGAAGATGCAACCTTGGCATCAAAGAGGCAGCAAGGGAGAAAGAAGCGTGATCTATCTAAGATCAAGTGTTTCCAGTGCGGCGAACTAGGACATTTCGCCAGCAATTGTCCTCAAAAGAAGAAGGACAAGGAAGCTTCTAGCTCCAAGGCTGTTGTGGCGGATGATGGCTCTGAAGATGACGTAGCCATGAGTGCTCATGAACCACGAAAGTGGGGCGACATGGATCTGTAGAGCAGCTACAGAGTGGTGGCGGGATCCTTGAGTAGCCCAACTTTTGGATCACATCTGTGCTACAGGAGCCTTAAGACAGTAGCGGGACAAGTGGAGTAGTGGGTGCAAAGAATCACAGATGGAGCTGGATGCTGAGAGGGAACAACGCAGTGCAGATGTAGCAGCAACATGGCAAAAACAGCGCAAATGGGTTGATGTGACTTCAGCAGAGCAAGCTTTCTTATGCAGTGCAGAGCTGCAGTAGCGCAGAGGCTTCAGGAGGACAGTGCAGCGCAGTAGCAGCATAGGGAAATTCAGTGCATAGGCAGTGCAGAGGGGGTCTGCTTACGTAGTGCAGAGCTGCAGCAGCCTCCAAATGACAACACAGAGCAACAGCCTATGGAGATTCAATGATGAAGATGCAGCCCAACTGACTTGTTTGTCAAAGATTGGGCAGGAGTTTTCGGTTTTTTCTCTCACCAACTGAGTTGCAATGCAGCAGTTGGCAACACGATGCAGCACTTTGAGAGGGAGCTGCAGTACGGATGTGGCAGTGGTGGTGGCAGCATCATGGGTAGCAGTACAAGAGAGCAGCAATAACGCAGTGATGAAGGGCAGCAGGCCAAGCATCAGCGCAGAGACCCACACCAAAGATCAGTGCAGAACTTTGGGGTGAAGTGTTGTGCTAGAGCACGTTGCTTGCTAAGAGGGAGTGTTGATATTTTTGAGTGTTGGGGTAGCATCGGATGTGCTCTAGCTACCAAACTTTGTAGAGGGACTAGAGTACATGAGATCTCGAAGACCTAGAAAGGGATTTGAGAAATTCTATCCCGTTTAAGAGAAAATTAATTAATTAATCTTTTGAATTAAGGACCCTAAGTCTAACTTAGGAAAATTAAAATATGAAACGTAATTAATTTAAACATGTGATGGAAATGACTTAAGTCACACAAATCAAGATTTCTTTTAATCTTAGCCATCGATTCAAGATTAAGTTGCGACCATTGGTTTCCCAATGAGAAAAGTATAAAGGAAAGGATTGGGGTGAGTTGGAGAACACACATAGTGGCAGAGCATTGAGACTAAGCTGGAATTATAGGGCGTGGTTTGCTAAGAATTTCCAGAAGTGTTTCAGTTGCAGCGAGGGGTAGTATTGGCGAGAGGGATGATCTGATCCCAGGCCAAGAGTCAGCAAGCGGTAGAGAAGCAACAATCAGAGTAGCGCAGAGGGAGCAGCAGCTGCGTAGCATAGAGGGGTTCAGGTGCTATGCAGGCCCAAAAAGGGTAGCGCAGAGGCAGCAGGAGGCCAGCAGGGCTGACGCAGGCCCAGCTAGGGCAGCGTAACCCAATCTGGGGTCATGCAGGCCCTTCTTGAGCAGTGCAAGGGCAGCCACAGCCTAGAAAAGTTGAAGCAGAGGGCTTCAAAGAAGCGCTGGGGTTTCAGAAGACTGAAAAAGGCTGAGTTCTGTAAATACCATTTGAGGGTGTGAATTAGTCAGATTTTCTATCTCCAGAACAAAGGTATTGCTGCAGATTTTGTATTTCTCTGTCGGGTTAACCAATAAGGTGCCCATATTTGTTGTACTTAGAATCTACTTAATAATATAAACCCTCTAGCAACCAGAAGACCATTTTTCCCGCATTGGGTTTTTCTGGGGACAGTTGTCCAGAAAATCCTGTGTGTCACTTTGTCATTATGCATGTATTCAGTTTAGATCTGTATCTGTGTAGACTATTAATGCATTTACTTCGATGTTAATGTTGAAATTTCAGATTAATAACTTGATTAAGTAGGAGAAGTAAATGGAGATTTAATAGTAGGGTTTCTGCATAAGTAATATTCATAAATTTTCACGGTTATTCAACTTGCTGCTCACATTGATACGTGATCCCTACAAACCCTAGCCGCTCTTCCTGCGCGCTGCAGCCTCTGCGGCTGCGCCTGCTCTGGCAGGACCTTCTGCTTCGGTCACGGCTCTGGCCTGCTCCTCTGACCTCTGGCTGCGGCGTTTCACGGCTCTGCTCCTCTGCTCCTCTGACCTCCGCTGCTGCTTGGTTGGGGTCCTTCAAGACTTCTTTCGCTTTCGAGTGCCCCTGCGTTGCGCCTGCCCACGCAGGGCCAGCTGCTCCTGTTGCGGCCTGTTGTTCCTGCTGCTGTGTCGGGTAAATGACTAGGCTGGGTTTCGAAGACTGCGCATAGATCCGGGCCGCGTTCTTGCTAGGGCCCGCGCCCATGGAGGGGCTGGGCTCTCCCCAGGGGCCTCGTCCCCCTCCCCCGCCCTCTGCTGCTGAGGCTTTCGATCGTCTTTTGGCAGGGCTTCCTAAGAAGAAGAATGTGGAAGCTGCGAAATTTGTTAAGAAAATGGATGAAATACCTGAGATCTCTCTCCCAGCAGAGACTCCGATTCAGGTTGCTTTATCTCTGTCTGAGCGAGCTCTCATAGGCCAGTTCACAGGGCTTTGGCCTTCTCCCAAAACCACTGAGAGCTGGGTCAACAGAAACTGGGCGCCTCTGATCAAAGAAAGCGTCACTTCTTATTTTTTGGGGAGAGGTTACTTTCTCTTCGAGTTCACTTCCAAAGAGGATAAAGATTTGATCTTCCAGAATGGCCCCTACTTCATGGGCCCCCAGGGTTTATACCTAAATAAGTGGACTCCTGACTTCGACCCTGCTGTGGATGTGCCCAAAGCAGTCTCGGTGTGGGTTAGACTCCCAAATCTCCCAGTTCACTGCTGGAATTGGGATTCTCTGATGCATATTGGAAATGCCCTTGGGAAGTTCATTGATCGAGCAAACAACAAGGACCAGTATGACTGTGCTAGGATCTGTGTGGAAGTAGATCTTGAGGTTGGGCTACCAGAGGCCATCAAAATCAAAGTCGGAAGCTGGACACAAGTGCAGAAACTGGACTATGAGCAGCTGCCCTTCAAATGTCGGAAATGCCATGTCTATGGTCACTTCGCCAGAGGTTGTCCATCCAACAATGAGGATGTGCAAGGGAAGGAGGACGGATGGAATCAAGTCAAGCGCACCAAAACCTCCCATAAAGCTCAAAAGCCGGGAGGCCCTAGTGGCAAAGGTCCCCATCAGGCCTCTTCTCAGCAGATCCAGTCTAAGCCCGCTTCTGAAAACAAGTTTGAACTCTTAAGCTCGCACCAAGAGAACACCCAGGAGGTGGAGGTTCAAAAGAAAGCATCCCCGGTCAAAGAGACCCTCTCTGTGTCTTCCAAAGACGCAAGTGTTGCAGAAAGCTCAAAAGGAACACCTGTTGGCGTCGAGGAAGAGGATCTAGAGTCGGAAGAATCGGAGGAGGAAGGAGAAATAGGCGACTCTCAGACCTCTGTTAGGAGATCCACAAGAGGTCGCAAAACAGATCGGGAGAAAAGAGAGCAGGAAACGTACAAGGAAAAGTTACAGGGCAGCCAGCCAACACTGGAGAAACTACTAGCAAAAAAGACAAAGATGGTGAGAAGCCAGCCCCTAGGCTCCAAGGGAGCCCAGCAGAACAAAGGTAAATAATGAAAATAATCTCCTGGAATTGTAGGGGTATGGGGAGCAAGATCAAGGAAGAGGCAACAAGAAGCTTAATAAGAATAGAAGCCCCGGACATATTCCTTATCCAGGAGACTAAGATGGAGGAAGCAGACTTCCTCCAAACAAGTAAAAGACTCTGGAGTAAAAGCAAAGCAAAAGCTGTTTCAGCCCGAGGAGCCTCTGGAGGGTTGGGCACTCTTTGGAATGAAAGCAAGTTCTCGGTAATCTCTGAAATTTCAAACACTCATTGGTTGCTCCTAAAAATGCAACATCTTGACACTAAAGAATACTTTTGTCTCTTTAATGTTTATGTTCCGGTCAATGCTGGAGAAAAAAAGGCCTGTTGGGACTCTATAAGAAACCAGGCAGATTCAGGGAATCTTGACAACATCATTATTGCAGGCGACCTCAATCTCACATTGCACTCCTCTGAAAAGAGAGGAGGCTGCATTGTGCGAGATCCGGAAAGGGAATGGCAGAGGATCTTCTGCAAGACTGGGATTTGCTGGACATTAAGCCCTCTTCAGGTAAGTTCACTTGGTCAAACAAAAGAGTAGGCCCTGGTCACATAGCAGCAAGACTGGATAGATTTTTTGTTCAAAGTTCCTTTCTATTGCTTGGTTTAGATGCTAGTATGAAAATACTTCCTTGCAGCATATCTGATCATAACCCTATCAAGCTTGATCTCCGGGCTCACCCCGACCTTGGCCCCATTCCGTTCAGATTTAGCCCCCTCTGGGTCAAGGAAGCCAACTTCATGCAGATTGTCAAAGAAAGTTGGTCTCAGCCAGTTAATGGATTACCCTTCTTCGTGTGGGAAGAAAAACTCAGAAGAACGAAAGCTGCTTTAAAAAGCTGGGCCAAAACTCTTCCTAACCCAGCAGCTGAAAGGAAAAATCTCCAAAGTCAACTGGAAGCACACCACTTGCTTTCGGAAGAGGCATATGTAACTAGAGAAATCCTCGATAAGGAGATTCAACTCCAACAGCACTTCCACAAAGCCTGCCTGGCAGAAGAAGAGTTTTGGAGGATTAAGTCTCGTTGCCTTTGGCTCAAAGCGGGAGACATAAATTCCTCTTTCTTTCACAAGCAAACTCAAGCCAGAAAATGCTTCAACACCATATCTGAGATTAAGGATGACAATTCCAATCATAAAGACTTTGCAAGCATTAAACGAGCAGCTTTTCTTCACTTCCAGAAATTGTACAGTGAGGATGTGAATCTGATTCAAAATTCTGATTTCCTAGACTGGGTCCCTTCTTCAATCTCTGCTGAGATGAACCATCTCCTAGAAGCCAAAGTCACCAAGGCTGAGGTCAAGAATGCTCTCTTTGCCATGGATCCTGACAAAGCACCAGGACCGGATGGATTCACCGCCAGATTTCTACAATCCTGTTGGCACATAGTGGAAAAAGATCTCTGCAAAATGGTTCAAAAATCCCAAGACTATCAGAAATTAGGAGGCAGCACAAATTCTGCGTTCCTTGCCCTTATCCCCAAGGAGAAAGGCGCCAACTCCTTCAACAGATTTCGCCCCATCTCTCTCTGCAACATTGGTTATAAAGTGATCACCAAAGTAATAGCACACAGGCTGAAATATCTTCTCCCCATAATCATTCCTGAAAATCAAGGGGGCTTTGTTCACGGTAGGCAGCTAGTGGACAATTTCATTTTGGTTCAAGAGGCAATTCTCTCAAGTCAGCAGCGTAAGGAAAGAGGTATGGTTGTCAAGCTGGACTTAGCTAATGCCTTCGATCGAGTCAGGCATTGCTTTCTTTTGAATGTTCTGAAAAAATTTGGATTTGGGGAGAACTTTATAAACTGGATTCGGGCCTGTATCTCAGAGCCTTGGATTGCTCCCCTTGTTAATGGTAGAGCAGCTGAATTCTTCAAAGCCTCAAGAGGACTAAGACAGGGCTGCCCTCTTTCTCCTCTTCTGTTTGTCCTCCAGGCCTCCGTTATCAGTTTCTATCTAAACAAGAAAATGCAAGAGCAGGAGATCACAGGGCTTTGCATTGCCAGAGGAGTTAAAAGCATCAACCACGCCCTCTTCGCGGATGATACTTTACTGCTGGGGGCTGCATCTCTACACTCAGCTAACAGATTTAAAGAAGCTATAGATGATTATTGCATGATGTCGGGAAGTAACCTCAACAAGGGGAAATGCCATATTTACAGCTAGAATACTCCTCCCAGCTTGCTCAGCTCCATTGCAAGATGTCTTGGCTTTGCAGCCTCCTCAGCTTGGACTTCTTTCAAATACCTTGGGCTTCCTATATTCCTCAAGAGGGCCTACAGTAAGGATTGGCTCCCCCAAGTGGAAAAATTCAAAAATAAGCTCCAGACTTGGGGGCTCACCTGGCTCAATATTGCGGGCAAGTCTGTCCTCATTAAAGCTGTCCTTTGCAGTCTCCCCCTATTTCAGTTCTCTGTTCTATTGGCTCCAATTGGCATCCTTCAGAAAATGGAACAGCTTATTCGAAACTTCTTTTGGAAGGGGGGCAAACAAAATGAGAGGAAATTCCATCTGGTTAACTAGGAGACCGTCTCCAAACCGCTGAGGGAGGGGGGGCTAAACTTCAAGAATCTCTCTCTTCAGAACATAGCCATGGGTGCCAAGCTGCTCTGGAGAATCATTGCGCCCAAGCCTTGTTGGGCCCAATTAGCACTCTGGAAGAAATATTTTAAAGGAAAGAGACTCAGATGCCTAGATGGTCCTCTCCCCCAAGGCTCCTCTCCCTTTGCTAGACTCTGCTCCAAAGCTGCCCCCCTGATCAGCGCCAACGCCTACTGGATTCCAGGAAATGGTAAGAAGATAAATATCTGGACAGATCGAATTCTGGATCGCGATCCAATTGGTGATTGTTCCTCTTTGAACACGATTCGTTGTTGGTTGACTGCTGCTGGGAAAACTACGCTGTGGGACATCTCCTCGTGGGATGGGACGCATTGGGCAGGATGGAATTTCTTCGACGTGCCTCCGGAGCTCCTCCAGGATTGCAATTGTCTTCGCTCCATGCTGAATGGTATTGCCCCCACTCATCTGCGCAGAAGAGATTCGCGTGGCTGGGGAGTGTTGGCTGCAGGGTACACGGTAGCCCAAGGCTACGCAAAGCTCACCTTGAGGCCTCACGTCCCCCCGGACCCTGCCCCTTGGACTGCGATCTGGCGTCTGCACTCTCTGCCTAAAATCGACATGTTTTGTTGGCTTCTTTGCCACAAGAAAATTCTTACAGATGACAAACTGCAGGACCGGGGTTTCCATGGTCCGTCCAGGTGCTCTTTGTGCAGAGAAAATGTGGAATGTGCCACACACTTGATCTTGAATTGTAAATTCACTCTGCAGGTTTGGAGCGAGCTGATGGATTACTGGAACCCCAAATTTGTCCTTCCCACCTCTATTCCTAATCTCTTTGCAAATTGGCAGAACAGTTACCCCGGGCCTCCTCCCATAAACAAAGTGATAAAAAAGGCATGGTCTGTCCTCCCCAAAATCTGTTGCTAGCAGATCTGGCTTGAGCGAAATAGCAGAATCTTTAGAGATATTAAGCACGATGTCAAGGTGGTGGCGGCCAAGATAAAATTCCAATTAAAGGAAAGCTTGGACAATCAAAAAGATGCCTCAAACCTTACTCATTTAGATTCAGTCTGGGGTACCTTCCTAAATCTGCAATTTCTTCATACCACCAGCAACACTTCCCACATTGAAGATTGGCAGATAAGGGGGAAGAACAATGCTGAGTTTCAAGAATGGATCTCCAAGCAGCAGGTGCACTCTTTCTTCTTTGATGGGGCTTCAAAGGGCAACCCAGGAAGAGCTGGAGCCGGTGGTATTGTAAAAAATGTTGAAGGTGTTTTGATTCACAACTTTGCATGGGGTCTGGGGATCAACACCAGCATTCAAGCTGAGGCTCTGGCCCTCCTTCAAGGCCTTAAATCGCTCTTGAATCTAGAAATCAAGGAGGCTAATGTTTTTGGGGATTCCCAAGTGATAATCAAAATTATGGTGACAAACTCTTCCCCCCAGGATCTTAGATTGGCAAGGCTGATATCCAGAATCAGGACTTTGGGGAATTTGTTTAAAAAGTTGAGCTACTATCATGTGTTGAGAGAAAACAACAAAGAAGCAGACCTTGAAGCAAATAAAGCTGTCCTCATCTCTGCTGGAGCAATAATTTGAGGCGAGGACGAAACATGGGATCCAATTCCATAATCTGCCAGTTTAAATGTTCTACTGCTTTCTATTGAATCAGTTTGTTTGTATTTTCAAGTTAGGGAAAGTCACTGAAATAGAAGTTTTAGATAGTCTGACACGGAAGAAATTAGTAAGCTTCGGCTGCATTTTTAATATTAGCAGTGAGATGCTTCAGGATTTAGACATCCTCAATGTAATCAGATTTCTGGCATTCAGGCCAAGATGAATATTAATATCACATAACCGTTTCTGTCAAAAAAAAATTTCATAAATTTTCACAATTTTAAGATGCTTAATTCCAATCAAGGAGTTCCCCTACAACTTTGCATGACACTAGCAACAACGCGGTTACAAGGGAAATCTATACTTCTTTATATTGCAAACGATGACTTATTGAGGCAATTCGTGAACATTCATATGCCTCTAGTACAATAATTCACCATTCTTCCAATGATCATATGAAAATCCCTCACAAAGAAAAGCCCAACAACTTCACATAAAAAGCAGCTACACCAGCTTCATGAACGAAAATATTCCAAAGACAATTATGAGACAAAATTACAAATAAATATGAAAAAGGTACTCACAAGTATAGCGAAATTATTCGATTGATCAAAATGCAAAGAAATTGAAGCTCCATGACAAGACATTAAGCTCTTCCAAACATCGAAATGCATTAAATCTCCAATTCATCCATCGAAAGGCCCAACGAAATTTCCAGAAGAAACAAGTGATCCAAATCCAAGCGATGATGAAGCTCAAATGAGCTCTCATGAATTTATATCCTTCCTAATAAGTTTGATTTTCCTAATTAGGCCTAATTAAGCCCCAAATAATAAGATAATATTCAACAATAACATCCCTTGGTGACAACCCCACCAAGATAGCTCCGAAATAGAAAGATAAGCCTTTCAAAAGGGAAAAATAGTAAATGTAATGAGTCGTTGGGCCATTGAGAAGGCCTAGTGAAGTCCAAAGTGTGTCGAGGTGATAAAATAGACTTCAAACATAGTTAATAAGGGGTTGGCCGCTTGATATCTGAGCAAGTCACATGTGGTATCTCCAAGTGGGTGTTGGGGCACAATGACATCCTCATGGGTCTCCAAGTGGATTGTTAATGCTTGTAGACCATCTGTAAGGGCTAGGATGATGACAATAATGTGGAAATTTCTGAATATTACTTATGCATAAAACCTACTGTTAAATATGGTTATACTTCTCCTACTTAATCAAGTTATTAATCTAAATTTCAGCATTAACATCAAAGTAAACACATTAACAATTCTTCACAGATACAGATCTCAAACTGAATACATGCACACAGACAAAGTGACACACAAGATTTTCTGGACAACTGTCCCTAGAAAAACCCAATGCAGGAAAACCGGTCTTCTGGCTGCTGGAGGGTTTATATTATTAAGTAGAATCTGAGTATAGCAAATCTGGGCACCTTACTGGTTAATCCAACAGAGAAATATAATATCTGCAACAATACCTATGTTCCAAAGACGGAAAATTGGACTGATTCACACCCTCAAATGAGATTTACAGAACTCAGCCCCTTTCAGCCTCTAGAAACCCCAATGCTACTCTGACGCCCTCTGCGTCAGCTCTGCTAGCCTGTTGATGCCCCTGCGCTGCTCTGGAGAGGGCTGCGTAACCCCAGACTGGGTGACGCAGTCCTTACACTGCCCTGGCTGGCCTCTGCGTAACCCTTATGGTCCCCTGCTTCCTCTGCACTGCCCTTTTTGGGCCTGCGTAGCAGCTGCATAGCAGTTGGAACCCTCTGTGCTACGCAACTGCTCCGTAGCCTCTGCTTCTCTACGCTGCTCCTGGTTGTTACTTCTCTGCCTCTTGCTAACTCATGGCTCTGGGATCAGATCATCCCCTTAGCCAATACTACCCCTCACTGCAGCTGAAACACTTCTGGAAATTCTTAGCAAACCGCACCCTAGAATTCCAGTTTAGTCTTAGTGATCTGCCCAAGCCTTTCCTTTATAATTTTCTCGTTGGAAACCAATGACCGTGATCTAATCTTGATTCGACGGCTAAGATTAAAAGAAAGCTTGATCCGTGTAATATCCCGTTTCGGGGATATCTCTAAAACACGGCAAACTCCAACCAGAGATAGACTGGGAGGGCATTTACCGGATATTTCGCCTCTGAGAAGAGGATGAGATCCGGAGGCTACCTGGCCCTTTCCAGACTCTGTCTAAGAGTGAAAGATAAACACACCAAGTGGTATAGAACTAGAAATTCTCAAGAATATATAAAAATAACAGTGCAGCAGACATGTAATAGCACAGAAAGAAAATACGACAACTCATCCAGAAACATAGAGAGGAAATGATAAGCCATTTTATTAATTTGAGAAATATAATGAAATACAATAGGTGATCAGAGTGATGGCACCTAATCTTGCTCAAGGCAAGTGAAGAAACACTCTCAGAAAATACGGGAAATGGCTGCTCTATGAATTGCGTCCCAGCTGCTGGAAAACTGTCGTGTAGCTGCTACTGCTGGAATGAACTGAAAACTAGGGGCTGATCCCCTTGCCGGAATGAGCTGAAAATCTGCAAACCTCCTCTACTCACCAAACCGGACAAAACACAAAAACCATATCAAAAATGACCAACCCCCGAAATCCACCCGAAAATACCTCCTCAAGGAATTACGCTGGCCTCCAAGGCTCAGCGCAGTAGCTGAATGAGAATAGTTGAGACACTGCCTCAAACTCCACCAAAATCCTCCTACTGGCAAAGGCTGATCCTCTGCTCAAAATCTCGGCTAAATCTCCTGCAGAAATCCCGATCCGGAGTACCTCCAAAAAGGACTGCGTCCTCTCTCCCAGTGACTGTGCAGTCTCTACTAAAGCCCAACTCTGCAGCAAACCCAAACAAAAAACCTCTCACAAAATACTGAAGAAATAACCTTGCCTGAGCAGGCACTCGAAGTCCCCCGGGGCTAAGGGCGAGATCTTCGACCGGAGACACTCAATGCACTAAACAGTGTTGCAAACAAGCTAAACAACCAACGTGCTCAAGAAGACAAAATGTCTAGCTCAATATCATCAACAACAGAATGAATAAAATGAGAAGGCTCCTCCATCATATATAACGTTGGTTTCCCTCCAAAACCCCAACGTAGCCTCTCTCTCCTCCACGTGTGCTCATCCTCATCTGCGCAGTAGCTTCTAGAGAGTACGTGGGCCCCCTTATCTACGTGGTGCTTGGCCCCCTTGGCTCCTCCTTAAGTCACAACGTTGTGCTACTAGGAGGGTGTCTTATTCCACTTAAGTGAGTTAGACCCTCTCCACTCACTTTTTATTTATTTATAAACTATATACGGCAAAACTGTACAAAATCATATATTCCAATTAGCTATCGCTAATTAGGAATATTACAGTCTCCCTCAGCAAAATGTTGCTTGTCCTCAAGCAATTGAAGTGATGGATGCTGCAAAATCTTCTCGCTCTCCCAAGTGGCATCCTCATCCAGCAAATTCTTCCACCTCACCAAGAATTCCCGGATTGTCCTACTCCGTAGCTGCCTCTCCCTGGTATCAATAATAGCCTCTGGCTACAACACCAAATGCCCCTCATCATCCGTGGGTGGTAGCTCCTCTGTCACTGTCACCTGCTGCCTCAGTGCCTTCTTCTGGAATGATACATGGAAAATGTTGTGGATCTTGCTGCCTTGGGGCAGCTCCAACTCATACGCAACCTGCCCAATTCGGCGTATCACCCTGTATGGCCCGTAAAAGCGGGGCTTGAGCTTCTCAGCTCCCTTCTGCTTCAGTGACGACTGTCAGTATGGCTGTAATCGTAGGTAGACCAAGTCCCCTACCTCAAACTGTCTCTCCACCTGACCCCTATCGGCATACAGCTTCTACTTGTTCTGTGTTGTAGCCATATTGTCCTTGAGAACTCGGAGAATGTCCTGACTCTCTTGGATCCAAATCTTGGCTCTAGGAGCCTTGCTAGCACCGAACATCACATCAGCAAAAGATAAGGAATGGTACCCATACAAAGCATAAAACGGTGACATACCAATAGACATGTGATGTGTCATGTTGTAGCAGTACTCCCCCAAATGCAACCATCTCAACCATGCTCGCTGCTGCCCACTGACATAGTTACGCAAGTAGCCCTCCAGCCACTTGTTAACTATCTCCGTTTGTCCATCCGTATGTGGGTGATAACTGGTACTCGGTGTCAACTCCGTCCCCACCAGCCGGAAAAGCTCCTGCCAAAATCCGCCCATGAAGCGGCTGTCCCTGTCACTGATGATGGTCCTAGGAAGACCATGCAGCCTGAAAACCTCTCTGAAGTACAGCTCGGCCACCTGTTCTGTTGTGTAATGCGCGGATATGGCGAAAAAGTGCGCATACTTTGTCAGCCGATCAACGACGACAAAGATACAATCCTTGCCCTGCACCATGGGCAACCCTGTGATGAAGTTCATCGATATGCTCTCCCATTTCCCCTTCGGAATGGGAAGAGGCTGCAACAATCCTGCCGGATGGCTCATCTCCCCCTTGTTCCTCTGACAAACATCGCACTCCCTGATGTGCTGGAGTACGTCCTCCTTGAGGCCCTTCCATGAGAACCTCTCTCTAATGGCCCTGTAGGTTTTGGTAAACCCCTGATGGCCTGCCAATGGAGAATCATGAGACGCCTGGAGTATCTTCTTCTTGAGCTGAGACCCCTCGGTCAAGAAGATCCTGTCCCTGTAATAGATGATCTCATCAACCACCCTGTACCTGTCATCTGCTACCTGTCCATCCAGCACCTCACATGCAAATCTGTCCTTGGAGTACTCCACTAAAAGTCGAGCCCTCCAATCTGTATCCAAGCTCATAAGAGATAACGTGGCGGGTTTACGTGAAAGGGCATCTTCTACCACGTTATTCTTACCCTTGACATACTCAATGTCAAATTCATATGCTTGGATCTTACTGATCCACTTCTGCTGCCTCTCCTGTAGCTGCTTCTGCTCCAAAAAGAACCGGAGGCTATTGTGATCAGTCCTCACCCTGAACCTGTTCCCTACCAAATACTGCCGGAATTTTGCCAAGGCATGCATGATGGCCAACATCTCCTTGTCGTATATAGAATACAACCTCTCGTGCGGAAGGAGTTTCCGACTCTCAAAGGCTATAGGGTGTCCCCCCTGCATCAATACTGCGCCGATCCCCTCTCTCGATGCATCACACTCCAAGACAAATGGCTGAGTAAAATTTGGCAATGCAAGCACTAGGCAGCTACTCATCACCTCCTTGAGCCTATCAAAGGCTCGCTGTGCTGTATCTGACCAATTGAATGCCCCCTTCTTCGTCAAATCTGTAAGGGGTGCAGCAAGCTGTGAGAAACCTCTGACGAACTTCCTGTAATAGGTACATATCCCAATGAGCCCTCGAAGTTCTGTCACGTTCCTCGGCTCCGACCAATCTCTGATGGCTCTAATCTTCTCCTCATGGACCCTCACTCCGTCCACTCCAATAATGTGACCCAAATACAACATCTCCATCATCCCAAACTCACACTTGGAGAGCTTAGCATAGAACTGTTGCTCTTCCAAGATGTGTAATACTGCCTCTATATGTTGGAGATGCTCCTCCCAAGTCCTGCTATATATGAGTATGTCATCGAAGAAGACCAATACAAACTTCCTCAGATGACTACGGAAGATATGGTTCATGCAAGACTGAAAAGTGGCTGGTGCATTGGTTAGCCCAAAAGGCATAACCAAAAACTCAAAGTGCCCATAATGACACCTGAAGGCGGTCTTGGGAATGTCCTGTTCCCTCACGCGAATCTGATGGTACCCTGATCTCAAATCAATCTTCGAGAAGAACTTGGCTCCTCTTAGCTCATCCATCAACTCATCGATCCTAGGTATAGGATGCTTGTTCTTCAGGGTCTTCTTGTTCAAGGCCCTGTAGTCAATACACATCCTCAAGGTGCCATCCTTCTTCTTCACCAACACTACGGAAGAAGCAAACGGACTCGTGCTCGGTCTGATGTGCCTAAGAGCCAGCAACTCTTGGATGGCCCGCTCAATCTCATCCCGATAGGCTTTGGGATGCCTATAGGGGGTAGTGATCATCGCCTAGATACCCTGCTCCAGCTCAATGGTATGCTCAAACCCTCGGTCCAGTGGCCGTCTTGGTGGTATATCCCCAAACACTGCATTATACCTGTCAAGAATGGTCTGTATGTCCGGATGAACTGCTCGACTAGTAGTCTCTGCCTCTGATGCCCGTAACTCAACCGCCCACTCTATATCTCCCTTCCGGAAGTCTGCCTCCATCTGGTGTGTTGAAACTATCTAAGGTGGGTAAATGTGCATCCCGCGGATCTTTTCATGCTTCCCGGTCTTCTTGTCATCCCACTCCATCTCTAAGGCCTCCCAATCCGTGGTGACCTTCCCCAGAGTAATCAACCACTGAACACCCAATACCACATTGGTATCTGGTATGTTGACCACGAAAAAGTGATCGATCACGGTGTAGGTACCCATCGTCACTGCTAACGCTGGAACATACCAGGCACACTGCATCGTCTGGGCTCCTGGGACCAAGACTGAAAATCCGTCAAAGCTCTCGGTCGGTATACCCCTCCGCTCGACCATCTGTAAATCAATGAAGTTGTGGGTCGCCCCACTGTCAACCAAGACTGACACTCGCTGGCCACGTATCGTCCCTCATATGCTCAGCGTCAGATACTTAGGAACTCCTCGTAAGGCTGCAAGGGTCCCTCCTGTGGGTGCAAAAGATACACCTCCTGTCCCTGGAGGTGGAGGCAACAACTGATCTTGGGCCATATGACTGTTTCCTACCTCCTCATCATCCTCCTCATCCTCTTCCCCGCTATCATCGGAGAAGACCTTAATGAAGTGTGCTTTGCCAGCAGCACACCTAAGCCCTGGTGCCCACGGCTCCTGACAAGTGAAGCACAACCGCTTCTTCCTCAACTCCCTCCTGGCCTCATCATATACCTGTGCCCGTCCTGGATTCCCCTTTGGAGGAGGAACCCTCACATCCTTCCCCTTGGGCTGGAAACCCTGTCTCTGGGGGTAAGGTGTACAAGTCCTGGGCAATGCATCCTGTAAGTCCCTGGTCCTGCTGATAGCATCCTGGAGAGTAGCTGGTCTAGTAGATCTGACTAGACCTCGAAGTGGCTCTGCCAATCCCTCCATAAACATATAGATCATCCATGTCGCGGATAGATCTGGCACCATCACCGAAACCCTCAAGAAATCTGCAATGTATGTCTCTAGGCTCTCTGTCTGCTTGAGCCTCGTCAGCTCAACAAAATGCTGTTCCGGATCCCTCCGGTCAAAACGCTCCATCAACCTCCTGGTAAACTCTGCATATGTCGTCACTATAGTGTCCGAGTGTAACCATCCCATGGAACCACCAGTGAGGGGCCTCACCATCCAAATGTAATGTCGCCACCTTGATGGCCTCTGTCTCCGACATCTGGTTAAGCTGGAAATAAATGTCCAACTTCTCTACCCAAGACTTTGCCGAACTGTTTGATGAGCCATCAAATGTAGGCAAATGGAATCTGCTAGATGTGCGGTGGGAATCTCCATCATGGTAATGTCGATGCCCTCTGTGATGGTCACAGGGTCTACTGTCCCGTTGGAGCTGAACAAAATCTCGGAATGAGAGAGCATCCCTGAACTCCTGCCCATAGGCCTGATACTCTGCAAAATACTCGCCCATGTGTCTAGGCTCTACCTCCTGCTGGGCTCCTGCCCCTGTGTCTGCTCCCAAGAAAGTGGGCATGGTAGAGCGGGTAGGTGCTCGTGAAGCCATCAGATGAATAGTATCACGCTGAGCAGCACCCTGCTCCGACAAATGATGGGATGTACCTGATCTCTCTCCTACCTGGAAAACTCGTGGGGTCTCACGTTGTCTAGCCTCCACAACTGTAAATCTTTGACCCATCACCTCAATCTGTCTAGCTAAATCCTGCACCGATTTGAGGAGTGCCTCCCCAAACTGTTTGGCCTCTGTGTCATCTGCCATCGGCCCTCTCTGCACTGAATCTAATACAGGCTCCTCCTGCTCTGCGTCTATCACAGGCTCTCTCTCCTGCTCTGTGTCCACCACCCGAACACAATCTCCCACTCCGTAGGTGTTCTCCAACCTACGCTCACGGTCTCTGTACTTCCTGCCTCTATAACAAATATATGGTCTCTTCCCCGGTGTCATAGACCACAGGCTGAGCCAGAACTATGCTCCGTGTTGACCACACTTTGTCAACGACCCCATAGCCGTACACCCCCATTTTTTCAAATAGGACTTATCATGTTCAAGGCTCGTGTCATCCAGATTTCATCGCCGATCGATAGTTTTTATAATGATGTAAACCCATTCTGCATGTTATGATGTAAATGATCTAAGTAAGACCGTCAATGTATGTAACAACCTAGGTAAGCCTAGTATGTTGTTGACGATTTCTATCCTAGGAGGTTTTTTGTCTCACTAATTCACGTAAGTGATCGGCAGAGTTTTTCCCTCCAGCCTCACCCCAAAGCTAGGGTGGATTTTGTCATCAGCATGCTAAGTGAGTCCTAGTGTTTTCTATCGAGTCCTTGTAAAAGTAGTTTGAGCTACTTGGTCTACTAGATCATATTTTGAGTCGCAGAACTGGGTATTTATTTGAGGGTCTATACGAATGGATATTCCCCCTTCATGTATGTAAATGTATTATCTCATGTAAAAGAGGGTTGGAAAATAAATTATAATCCCCTCTTAGTCAATTAATTAAATTTTCTGGTCAATTAATTAATAAAATCTTAAACCAGAAATTTAATTAATTTAGGGTCCTAAGTTAGGATTAAATCTTTAAAGGCAAAATTTGTGGGTCCTTGGAAAATGATTTTGAAAGCCCTAGGCCAAGGGAATATTGAGAATTTTAAGAAATATTGGACCCTTGGGCCTTGGTGGTTAAGTCAAGGTCAAAATTTTGGGGTAATTAACTCAAAAATAATATTTTGAGTTAATTAAAATTGAATTAAATGATAAATTCGTTTTTTCCCCAAAATTTTAATTTCAACGCTCCGGATTAAAAGATAATTAAATCTTTTGGACGGTTGAGATTATTTTGACGAGGATCATCCAAACTAGCCGTTGGAGATTTTGTCCTATAAATTTAGAGGTCTTTGTCAGTCTTGAATCATCCGATCTCAGGATCGTGCACTTGTTCTTAGAAGCTCTTGTAAATTTTTGAGGAATAAAGCATAAAGAATTTGGGGTTACAAATCTGGATGTTCCTTCTCAGATCTATGTGGTGAATTGTCTCTAAACTCTGCTACTTTGTTTCTTGCATTTTATGGTTGATGGCCTTCATGGATTAATCTGCATATAGGTATCTTGTGCTGGGTTTATAAAATAACATTCTGATTTTTCTGCAAAGGTCTCATGTTGTTTTCTTAAATCTCTATCGATCTAAGATTCAGATCTAAGTGTGCAGGGAATTTTTTTTTAGATTGGGCATCTGGGGAAGTCTTCGGTTGGACTAGCTGACTCTCAATAAACATAAATCTGATAAGCTCTTTATTTGTTAAATTTCAGGTCTATCTTACGATATTTGTGATTTTGCACGGTTTCAAAGGCTTGTGCCTCTCATTTAAAAAATTTTAATTTCTAAACTGTGGTAAAATAGATTCAAATCTGACCATGGGGGTTTTAAATCTGTAAACTAGTTGTAAATTTGTAAATTTTCTTTTAGGACTGTAAGGGTTTAATCGTTTCTTGGTGTGTATCTTCAAATCTGGCTGCTCTCTTGCAGATTCAGGGTTCAAATCGAAATTTTTTTAAGATCTGAGGCAGATCTAGCCTCCAAAAGCCAGATCTGACCTCAAATTATTACTGTGGACGAATCTGGATATTGTTTTAAAGAGCATGAAATTTGAGCTTAATTGAAGAAAATCTCAATATATCTGGGCGAAATTTATGTGTACTAGCTGTCCAAAGCTTTTAATATCTGTCCGACGTCCTCATTCCTTTGCTTCTCCCTGCATCGACTTCCTTTGCAAGCCGTCTTCATTTTTTCCTGCTCGAGCCATACCTCTGCCGTCTGCATCGGTTTCTATCTGCATTCACCATCCATTTCTTACGCCGTCCATCTCCTTGTCTTGCCGCAGATCCACTCTTCACTGCCTTCCTCATGCTACATAATTCCTTTCTTTCTGTTTGCCATCGATTTCCTCTTTCCCTTGACATCCTGTGTAGCCCTCAGCTCTCCCTTTCGATTTGCAAGTCGTTCCTATCTCTCGCTCCTGCAGTCTACCAGCCGTCGACTTTCTCTTTCTGCCCATCAATCCTGCCGCCTGCATTCCTCTTGCCTCACGTTTTCTTATCCTCTGTCCGCTGTCCAAGCCATCTTCGCTGCCTCGAAGTTCCAGCCTGCAAACTCAATCAAAACGACAAAGGCACACTTAGCACGTATATGCGTTATTTTTTTCTGATCAATTTCCCTTCAGCTATGTTTTAATTTTCATGCGATTCATTTTTATGTATATACTTTAGTTTAGTTTCAATTTAGATTTAAATTTTAGATTTTGTTCATTACGATTTTGTTAGACTTGGATAGCGTAAAGTTTTCTTTAATTTAGGATTTATATTTTTAGGATTTAGTTTGTTTAACTTTAAGATTTGATTTTCATTAGATAGCATAGGTTTTAGATTTAAATTGGGTTGTTTTAACTTTTGTTTTATTTTAGATTTATTTTAATTGTAACTTAGTTTAAATTTCAATTTGTGTTTCAGATTATAGTTTTAGTTTTTAATTTCTAACTTTTAGCCTTAGTTTAGTTTTAACTTAGTTTCGTTTTAATTTAATTTTAATTTAGATTTTAAATTTTTTAAGTTTCATTTAGTTTTAATTTTAGTTGTATTTTAATTTAGATTTAGATTTTTTTTAGCTTGTTTTAGATTAAATTCTAAAAAAATCTATAAAACACAAAAAACATAATAATAAAAAATTATAAAAATTCTCAAAAATATCTTTTATAGTCAAATGAGCTTTTAAGATTTTATTCTAAGTGTGACTATATGAAATTTTGGGATTTGCTGAAGTGAAATAAATTGGAACATCTCAAATATCTGTCATTCTCATATTATTGTGAGTTCAAGTTATTCATGGTTGTGGTGTCTTTCAATTGAATATCATTGTGATCAATCGTGTTTTAATAAGCAGCGGTTAATCGTCACTTACTTGTTTACAATTTGCATAACGGGATTTTGTTTGACTCCATCAGGCACTGGTCTTAAACGTGAAATCTAATTTAGATCTGTGGAATCTCGTTCATTTTATCAAGTATTTGATGTCTTAGCTGTGTCTCCTGGATTCTTCATCCTCATTTCTAAAGGGTCTACCTCCCTTAGCTTGCAAGGAGACAACTTAAATAGAGAGATTGGGGATAAAGGTGACAGCCACCAATCTGAGCCGTTGTCGCGGTGCCTGGACAATCTGTGTGACAACACTCCGATACCACTGTAATATCCTGTTTCGGGGATATCTCTAAAACACAGCAAACTCCAACTAGAGATAGACTGGGAGGGCATTTACCGGATATTTCGCCTTTGAGAAGAGGACGAGATCCGGAGGCTACCTGGCCCTTTCCAGACTCTGTCTAAGAGTGAAAGATAAAGACACCAAGTGGTATAGAACTAGAAATGCTCAAGAATATATAAAAATAACAGTGTAGCAGACATGTAATAGCACAGAAAGAAAATACGGCAACTCATCCAGAAACATAGAGAGGAAATGCTAAGCCATTTTATTAATTTGAGAAATATAATGAAATACAATAGGTGATCAGAGTGATGGCACCTAATCTTGCTCAAGGCAAGTGAAGAAACACTCTTAGAAAATATAGGAAATGGCTGCTCTATGAACTGCGTCCCAGCTACTGGAAAACTGCCGTGTAGTTGCTACCGCTGGAATGAACTGAAGACTAGGGGCTGATCCCCTTGCCGGAATAAGCTGAAAATCTGCAAACCTCCTCTACTCACCAAACCGGACAAAACCCAGAAACCATATCAAAAATGGCCAACCCCCGAAATCCACCTGAAAATACCTCCTCAAGGAATTACGCTGGCCTCCAAGGCTCAGCACAGTAGCTGAATGAGAATAGTTGAGACACTGCCTCAAACTCCACCAAAATCCTCATATTGGCAAACGCTGATCCTCTGCTCAAAATCTCGGATAAATCTCTTGCAGAAATCCCGATCCGGAGTACCTCCAAAAAGGACTGCGTTCTCTCTCCCAGTGACTGCGCAGTCTCTACTAAAGCCCAGCTCCGCAGCAAACCCAAACAACAAACCTCTCACAAAATACTGAAGAAATAACCTTGCCTGAGCAGGCACTCGAAGTCCCCCGGGGCTAAGGGCGAGATCTCCGACCGAAGACACTCAATGCACTAAACAGTGCTGCAGACAGGCTAAACAGCCAGCGTGCTCAAGAAGATAAAACGTCTAGCTCAATATCATCAACAACAGAATGAATAAAATGAGAAGGCTCCTCCATCATATATAACGTTGGTTTCCCTCCAAAACCCCAACGTAGCCTCTCTCTCCTCTACGTGTGCTCATCCTCATCTGCGCAGTAGCTTCTAGAGAGTACGTGGGCCCCCTTCTCTACGTGGTGCTTGGCCCCCTTGGCTCCTCCTTAAGTCACAACGTTGTGCTACTAGGAGGGTGTCTTATTTCACTTAAGTGAGTTAGACCCTCTCCACTCACTTTTTATTTATTTATAAACTATATACGGCAAAACTGTACAAAATCATATATTCCAATTAGCTGTCGCTAATTAGGAATATTACAATCCGTGTTATTTAAGTCATTTCCATCACATGTTTAAATTAATTACCTTTAATATTTTAATTTTCCTAAGTTAGACTTAGGGTCCTTAATTAAAAATATTAATTAATTAATTTTCTCCCAAATTGGATGGAATTTCTCAAATCCATTTCTAGGTCTTGGAGATCTCATGTACTCTAGTCCCTCCACAAAGTTTGGGAGCTAGAGCACATCCGACGCTACCCCAACAATCCACAAATCTCAACACTCCCTCTTAGCGAGGAAAGTGCTCTAGCACAATACTGCTTCACCTCGAAGCTTTGTAGTGATCTCTACGCTGTTGCTTGGCCTATTGCCCTTCATCACTGCGTTGTTGCTGCTCTCCCGTACTGCTGCCCATGACGCTGCCACATCTTTACTGCAGCTCCCTCTCAATTTGCTGCATCGTGCTGCCAACTGCTGCACTGCAGCTGCAGTTCTTGAGAGAAACAACTGAAAACTCCTACCCAATATTTGACAGACAAGTCAGTTGGGCTACATCCTCATCACTGAAGCTCCATAGGCTACTGCTCCGTTGTAATATTCCATTTTTTGGTGTCACCTATGACAGGGCTAGGATGGACTTCCAGAGTTAGGAGCAAACCGGTCACAGGTACAGGTTGGTGTAATCAGCGGGCCCAAGGGCTTTTTGGAGGAGTTTTGAGGAGTTTCTATGTGTTCGGGTGGCATTCACTTGATATATTCCATCATCCGAGAAGTTTGGCTTTTGTTCCGGTGCATTCCGACAACTTTCGGAAATTTGAGTTATTTATGGGCTTAACTCAACTAATTATGGTGGCATTCTGGGAGGAATACATGACAGAACACCTTAGTGTAATAGCTCATTAGAACCGAGACGAGCATACCTCCATGATGGGACAGTTGGACATGAGTTTCAGTGATCAGGGGAGACATGGTAGCCGATTTACTCTTTTCTGCGTTAAAAAGGAATATTTTAATAAGAGAGAAAAGTGCACCATGAATAAAATAATAATAAAATAATGCTCTAGAAGGCTCCAAGAGATCTATAAAATAAAGGGAGGAAGCCATTGAGGGATATCTTTGGATTAGATCATTTTCTTATGTGAGAGGTTTGAGACGTGGTTCTCTACTTCATTGGTAGCCCCATGACAGAAATCCTCGGGTGATTTGTGAGTGTTGGACGGAAACCCAACTCTCTTTGAGGAGACTTCATTCAGAAGTTTCACAGAGCTTCAGCAATATTGGAGTGAGGATCATTCAGATCTTCAACGGGTGCTTCAGTGGATTCAGTGGTAGCTGTTGTCGGAGGGAGAGTGAAGCAGTTCAGTTTTGGAGGCCAGCGCAGTGCAGCAGTTCATATTGATGGCCAGTTCTCCATCTCAGCTCTTTTGGGTCAGATGTATTTGTAACCCCAATTATTATTTATAATAAAAATGCTGAGATTCTTCCTATTCAATGTGTTAATGGATTGCAGTGCTTATGTGTTTTATTTTACATGGCAATCTTTTGTTTATTAATTCGGTAATTTTATGATAAAATGTTGGATTAGAAATGTTTAGGCAAAATTTGTGAAATATCCCATTTGGGGATATTACAGTGGTATCAAATCTTCAATCTTGGATCAGCCTGCGGGTTTCCAGTTTTCAGTTGCAGCTATTTTGGTTAGAAGGGCCTATGCAGTCATTGGAGGAGGCTCATTTGTGGGAGCTGCATTGGTGGGATTTTAGAAGTGGGGTGTTGGGAAATTGATAGGAGAGCCATTTGACAAGGTTGACAGGAATTTTGGAGAGCGGTGATTGACAGTAGTAGCTGCAGTGCCAGAAAATGAAATTGGAAGAGGGCCAAACTACAAAGGGTCATATTTTGAAGGTTGGAATTAGAGGAAATCCTTTCTGGGTTTTTCTGGGTTTTGGGCAAGGATCACCTTCCAAAATTCCTAGAATTTTCTGAGCAGTTTTCAGTGGGTAAATTAGAGGCTAAAGTCAGGCAACAATGTAGTCTTGGAGCAGCAGTTGCAGAATTTCCAGAGTCGCCGCAGAGCTTGAGGAGAGATCATTTCCTTGCATCCGAGGTAACATTTTTCTCACCTGAGATTTTTTAGATTGCCTTGCTAGGATGAATTCATATTGTTGTGAAAAAATGATTTTGCTAGAGCCCAATTTGTGCAACAATATTAGAAAAAGCTTTAATGACTTAGAAAGAATTTAGTACTAGCTACAGTTTGAAAAATCACTTGCACAAGGTGCTTGGAGCTGCAGTGCTTCTTTGGATCAAAGAAAAAAACCAAACAACAAACCCTTTTCAAAGGGGATACATGCCATCCTACAGTTAGAGCAGATAAGGGATTTGCAAAAAGAGTTCGAGGTAGGGAATTGGCTCTTTGCACTTGGATCTGATTTGAAGGACCTAAAGATGACCGCAAAAACTTTCCTTAATTTGGAGAAGCTAGAATCATGTCTTCCTAAAGTGAGCCAATCAGATTTGAGGGTCCTAAATTGGGCACTCAAACCAACAATGCTTGCTTTAATTCATCCAAGATTCTTGGAGCATCCTTGTGAAGGAGTCAGACTTATAGTAGCTTCTTGTCTCAGTGAGATTATCAGAATAACTTCACCTATGCTTCCTTATAATGATGACATTATGGGGAAAGTTTTCCAACTAATAGAAGAGAATCTTCAGGATCTACATAACACCTGGGGTCTTGCCATTGAGAAGAGGATGAAGATCTTAGAAATCATGGCTGGAGTCATGGGTAACAATGATGACATTTGCAGGATGCTACAGACCAGGTTGTTGACCATTTGGAGGAGAGAACAATTGGCTTCACCTGTTGCTTATAAACTGGTTGAGAGTTTGGTTGAGCAAAACATTGGGTGTTTCAGGAGAGTGTTGACCAGGGAGGAGCTACTCCAATTTGGTGGATCAAGCAGCAAGAACGAGTTGAGGAGGAAGGGACTTTGCTTCATTTGCAAAGAACCTTGGGGGCCTGATCACTCATGTTTGAGTGATGCAGCTGATGTGGTAGAGGCAAAACAGAAGGGCATTCCTTCTGTATGCCAGGGTGAGGACTCTTCTTTAGATGAGTCCATGGGATCAGATGATGATGCTTCTGGGGAGCGAGAGCAGTCATGTAGAGATGATGATAGTAGGTCGAAGCTGTATTCCAGTGTGCAGGGTGAGTAGTTAGGGGACTCTATGGGAGAGACTCTGGGTGATGAGTCACTTGTGACGATTCAGCTAGAGCAGCATATGATGGAGCTTGAGTCAGCAGAGGAGGATACTATGCACATCATGCATGATAGTCCCTTGGGGGAGAGCCAGATGGAGGCTCACATCGAGTGTATGATGGATATACAACTAACCTTGGGGTCAACCATTGACGAGGAGCAGTCATATGCGTAGACACCAAGCACGGTGACAGCAGTTGTAGATCCATATCCTCTAGAGATGTTGGAGGTTGATGGGATAGTTCTGCAGGGGGCTAGTAGACAACAGGAGCATGACACTCTTGATCAGGAGTGGGAGGAGCTGTTGGAGATGGTGGAGCATCCATCTGTGGGCCGACACATAGATGAGGTGCATATAGGTGCACATGCAGTCAGCAGAGCTATGGTACCCTCAAGGAGTAGCACTCTCCAGGAGTACATCGATGGGGCTTGCAACATATCTTGCCCACTTTGGCCCATTATAGAGAGAGGGGCTTTCTTCTACAGGCATCTTTCGTTGGCAGATGGGACAGAGTAGCATGAGTTGATTATGAGCTGGCGACAGCTCTCTAGGCTTGTTTCGTATGCAGTTGACACTACATTGGATTCTTCCTCCATGATAGATTGGCGGGAGATCATGAGCTGGTACCCTCTTGATGGTACGATTGTCTTCGTAGGGAGCACAACAGAGCAGGGGCCCTTAGACATAGCAGATGTTACAGATTCCAGCTGGCAGTGGGGCACAGGTCGACATTTCTTCAACACTCCATCCCGACTTCAGGAGCACAGGATCAGCATGGGATTGAGTCAGGACTTGGATTGGAGAGAGGTGATGATTTCGTACACAGTTGATGGGACAACTTACACAGTCATAGATACAGCGCAGCAGGAGTCATGGTCTTCACCTCTTAGAGCATTAGTTATAGCCAGAAGCAGTGCGCAGTCCGAGCCGTGGGACTTGGGCGATAATTGGCCATGGTGGCATTGGGATCTGGGAGGATTGTTTGTTGGCTGGTACAGTGAGAGATCAGTTTGGGATCCCGGCATTGAGGGGTCTATTCCGAGTGGTTTGACACAGGTGCATAGCAGCACCCAGAGGTTTGTATGGGATCCGAGCATTGGGTCTCAATTGCGACAGGCCAACAGAGTGGTCCACATATTTCGATTGCTTGAGGGCAAGCAATCTTGGGGCGGAAGGTCTATAATATTCCCTTTTTTGGTGTCACCTATGACAGGGCTAGGATGGACTTCCAGATTTAGGAGCAGACCGGTCACAGGTACAGGTTGGTGTCATCAGCGGGCCTAGGGGCTTTTTGGAGGATTTTTGAGGAGTTTCTATGTGTTCGGGTGGCATTTGCTTGATATATTCCACATCCGAGCAGTTTGGCTTTCGTTCCGGTGCATTCTAACAACTTTCGGAAATTTGAGTTATTTATGGGCTTAACTCAGCTAATTATGCTCACGGTGGCATTCTGGGAGGAATACATGATAGAACACCTTAGTGTAATAGCTCATTGGAACCGAGACGAGGATACCTCCATGATGGGACAGTCGGACATGAGTTTCAGTGACCAGGGGAGACATGGTAGCCGATTTACTCTTTTCTACATTAAAAAGGAATATTTTAATAAGAGGGAAAAGTGCACCATGAATAAAATAATAATAAAATAATGCTCTAGAAGGCTCCAAGAGATCTATAAAAGAAAGGGAGGAGGCCATTGAGGGATATCTTTGGATTAGATCATTTTCTTATGTGAAAGGTTTGAGACATGGTTCTCTACTTCATTGGTAGCCCTAGGACAGAAACCCTCGGGTGATTTGTGAGTGTTGGACGGAAACCCAACTCTCTTTGAGGAGACTTCATTCAGAAGTTTCGCAAAGCTTCAGCGATATTGGAGTGAGGATCATTCAGATCTTCAATGGGTGCTTCAGTGGATTCAGTGGTAGCTGTTGTCGGAGGGAGAGTGCAGCAGTTCAGTTTTGGAGGCCAGCGCAGTGCAGCAGTTCATATTGATGGCCAGTTCTCCATCTCAGCTCTTTTGGGTCAGATGTATTTGTAACCCCAGTTATTATTTATAATAAAAATGCTGAGATTCTTCCTATTCGATGCGTTAATGGATTGCAGTGCTTATGTGTTTTATTTTACATGGCAATCTTATGTTTATTAATTCGGTAATTTTATGGTAAAATGTAGGATTAGAAATATTTAGGCAAAATTTGTGAAATATCCCATTTGGGGATATTACATCCGTGCTGTTCACCTGAAGCAATTGCGCTGCTGCAACTCTGCTTTGCGTAAGCCAGCCTGCAGTGTGATGCAAAAGTCACATCAACCCCCTTTACGCTGCGCTGCCACGCTGCTGCTACATCTGCACTGCGCTACTCCCTCTCAGCATCCAGCTCTGCCTTTGCTCCATCTATGATTCTTTGCACCCACTGCTCCACTTGTCCAGCTACTATCTTAAGGCTACCGTAGCACAGATGTGATCCAATATTTGGGCTACTCAAGGATCCCGCCACCACTCTGTAGCTGCTCTACAGATCCATGTTGCCCCACTTTCGTGGTTCATGAGTGCTCATGGCTACGTCATCTTCAGAGCCATCATCCGCCACAACAACCTTGGAGGTAGAAGCTTCCTTGTCCTTCTTCTTTTGAGGACAATTACTGGCGAAATGTCCTAATTTGCCGCACTGGAAACACTTGATCTTGGATAGATCACGCCTCTTCCTCCCTTGCTACCTCTTTGATGCCAAGGCTGCATCTTCGTCCTCTTCCTTCTTCACCTTACTTGATCTGGTGTTGCACTGTCTCTTGGTGAACCGACAGAGTTCTTCTTGACGAAGGATCGCCCACATACTGTCCCAGTTGGGAATGTCCGCTCTGCCCAAGACACTTTGGACAAAAGTTTCCCAGTCCCCTGTGACAGCATTGAGTTCAGTCCTCACCGTCACATCATCCTCCACTTTCACTCCCATGGCAATCAACTGATCCCTGATCGCCTGTAATCTAAAAAGGAAGGGCTCGATCTCTTCTCCCTTGGCCATCATGAATAACCGCATCTGATTCTCTAGAAGCATTCCCCTCTGGACAGATCTTCCCTCATATAGGGTGGTTAAGGCTTTCCACATCTCATTAGTCATCTTCTTATCGGCTATATGTGGTACAACATGATCCTTAACCCCGTCCATTATGAAGCGCTTTGCATGCACCGCTGCTTCATTATGCTTCGCTACGAGAAGAGTATCGTTCGACGTGGCTAGGACTTTTTCTGCATGCTCCCTCAGACCATATGCCTCCATGACTACCAAGATTCTGGCCTTCCAGACTGCAAAGTTGGACAGACCGTCCAACCTATCTTGGTCACATAGTCCATGAGGTGCCATCTGCTCAGATATACTCTATTGGAACAGATATTCCTCTCCCTGCTTCTCAACTGAAGCTTGGATCTAGGGTCCTTGGCAAAAAGGCACCCTCTACTCCCTCTGACAATTGATTTCCTCCTTGGAAACTTGCCAAACACGATGAATCAACTCTCTTCGATCCTCTGATCGATCTGTCAATCTGCAAATGTATTCGGTGGGAAATCCTCTGAGAAGTTGTTCTCCTCCTGCTCTTTGTCAACTAGCGCTCAGGCTAATTTCTGCAACTTCAGAAATTTAACCCCACCAGCAACTACTGAAGCTTTGAAGAACTTCTTCCGGCACTCTAAATCAGCAACGGCTTCAGGATTGCATTACCCTGGTTGGCTTCTGCGTGGACAGACAATCCCAGTACAACCTCTGCACAGTAAGTACATGGGCCTGCGTGGAGACTACGTAGGGATTACATCACTCTGGCCTCGACGTGGCTCTTCTCCCCTCTATTGTTTCGCTGTCCCTTCTGGTCTGGCTTTCTGCGGCTGTTGCTGCTTTCTTTGCTACTTTCTGTAGAAAAGATTCTTCAATCTTCTTGCTGATGATTCAACTAGATCTGCAATCGCTCTGATAACATGTGAAAATTTCTAAATATTACTTATGCAGAAACCCTACTATTAAATCTGGTTATACTTCTCCTACTTAATCAAGTTATTAATCTAAAATTTCAGCATTAACATCGAAGTAAACACATTAACAGTTTTTCACAGATACAGATCTAAAACTGAATACATGCACACAGACAAAGTGACACACAAGATTTTCTGGACAACTGTCCCCAGAAGAACCCAATGAGAAAACCGGTCTTCTGGCTGCTAGAGTGTTTATATTACTAAGTAGAATCTGAGTACAGCAAATCTGGGCACCTTACTAGTTAACCTAATAGACAAATATAAGATCTGCAGCAATACCTCTGTTCCAGAGATGGAAAACTGGACTGATTCACACCCTCAAACGAGATTTACAGAACTCATCCCCTTTTAGCCTCTAGAAACCCTAGTGCTGCTCTGAAGCCCTCTGTGTCAGTCCTGCTAGCCTGTTGATGCCCCTGCGCTGCTTAGGAGAGGATTGTGTAACCCTAGATTGGGTGACGCAGTCCTTACACTGCCTTGGCTGGCCTCTACGTAACCCTGATGGCCCCCTACTGCCTCTGCGCTACCCTTTCTGGGCCTGCGTAGTGGCTGACACCCTCTGCGCTGCTCCTGGTTGCTGCTTCTCTGCCTCTTGCTGACTCTTGGCTCTAGGATTAGATCATCCCCTTAGCCAATACTACCCCTCGCTACAGCTGAAACACTTATGGAAATTCTTAGCAAACCACGCCCTAGAATTCCAGCTTAGTCTTAGTGCTCTGCCTCTATGTGTTCTCCTACTGACCCCAATCCTTTTCTTTATACTTTTCTCATTGGGAAACCAACGACCATGATCTAATATTAAAAGAAAGATTAAAGAAATCTTGATCCGTGTTATTTAAGTCATTTCCATCACATGTTTAAATTAATTACCTTTAATATTTTAATTTCCCTAAGTTAAACTTAGGTTCCTTAATTAAAAATATTAATTAATTAATTTTCTCCCAAACTGGATAGAATTTCTCAAATCCCTTTCTAGGTCTTGGAGATCTCATGTACTCTAGTCCCTCCACAAAGTTTGGGAGCCAGAGCACATCCGATGCTACCCCAACAATCCACAAATCTCAACAAATAAGCCCTCCCTTTGTGTCCCACGGTGAGACATATCCTCATCTAGACACGAGAACCTCTGCCAAGTGTGTGGTACAAGTGTGAAGCTGGCTGGGCATGGTGATCTAGGGGCATCATCCTCATCCAAAAGGTGGAACATGAGCAATCACTGAATGGTGTTGGGGATCCATTAAGTGATCTCTGCTATGGTGGAGGCCCATGACGCTCAACGCTCACCCTACCAGGGCCAATGTGGCCCTCTGGATGTCTTGGACCCCGTATAGGGAGACCAAACCCAAAATAGAGACCCACTTGCAATCCTGCATAAGATCCAATGTGTCCCCTCGCCCTCCAAGACAAAAAATCATTAGAGTAATCAAGTAAAAGAGCTTACAAATCATGTAACCAATTGGACACTTCATGGTGGCATGCCCTTCCATAGTGGGCTTTGGCATGTACAGGTGTCTCCAAGCTCAATAAGGGGTTTAACCAAGGACCCTATTAGGTGGTTCCAGCCTTTAAAGGGGGTGACATTTCCATGGTACATCCATCAAGTGGTAGGTTGCATGTGATATAATGATGGCATGGAGTGGGGATCAAGGGAAGGCTCCAAGCCACATGTCATGGTACAAGGGTAGCTATAATGATGGAAGCCCACACATGGTTATATGAGTGTAGGAGAGAGCAAATCATTGTACATGAGTTAGACCAACGTTTGTTTTTCCACCCTTCTTCATATGCCTTTTGCCTTTGATTGATTTTTCTTCATAACTACTCGGGGCTCCAGGGAATGAGAGCATGATGTGTAGAATATAGTAGCAGATACCCCCTTTTAAGGTGGGGCAGTTCATTGCCCACCTGGGGTTGGAACAATCATGGTTTCCTTAATGTGGAGGGGGCTCATCTAGGGCCCATAGGAACTAGGGTGATGGCCATAAATAAGTGGTAGAGCTCATGTTTGGCTTTTGCCCACGTGCTAAATTTGTATGTCCCATCCATCTTTTGCATTTTGTGGTACATTTCCTGTTGAGAGTGGCTAAATTATGCTTTTTCTTTTCTTTTTAGTTGCATCAACTTTGAGGCATCATTCCAGGCCCGACCTAAAGTGTAAACAAGGGGAGGGGGAGGCTAACCCTTTGTGGCCCCAGATGGCAAAAGTGATGAATGGGGTTAAAATGAGAGGATGGGAGTGATGTATATGATGTCGGGAAGTAGGACCACGCAACCAAAATTGGGATTTCCCATGTAGTGCCAGCCCTAAAGCTAATAGCCAGTAAAGGAGATCCCACAAAACTAGGATACAAGGCTAACCACCAAATTGGGTAGAGGAGACAAGAGTACAGACCTAGCCCACTTTTTCCGCAGAATCCCCCCACCAATCCATGCCCAAAAGTGTCCATGATAAGTAAGCAAAATTACTCAGCTATACCAATGAAAAGTCATACTTTCGGGGTTGGGAGGCCCACCTTCAAACATACAATCATAATAGATGGGCGAGGGACCACATGGCTGGCTCAGAGGGCGGAGATAGTGGCACATCTAGTTATCTGGTGGCTGGAAGGGGCTGCTGGCTGCTGGCTGAGGACCATCTAGGAGAAAATTTTCTCCTATGGATACTACCCACAGGTGGTGGGTAATAGATAACAGACCCTGACTAGTTCAATTAAATTCTAGGCTGTATTAGCAACACTGTAGTAGGAAGGCTTCCTATGTACAGCTCAACAACATTCTGCCCTGATTGCTAGTAGCAAAGTATATGGAATTTGAATTGTATTTCCAGATTCAATGCAATCTGCTGTCATGGAATTACTCGAAACAAATCTCTAGAACAATATTCCTAGAAAATAACCTCTTACAAAGGCACATAATTCTTTCATAGGAGTGGGTTAAATGTTTTATCTGATTTCCTAATTATGCAGGCAGGCATCATATCTTTTCCAAGTGTAGCTATTTCCTATTTTTTTGATGAAAGTGAGTTACTTGTCAGGCAAAATCACATTTTATTTTAGACTTGAGGCAATTTTGCCACATTAGATTTCATTTATTTTGTCAATTTCTTGGTTTTTTCTCAACATGTCAAGTATCAATCAGCTATAACATTTCTGTCTTACAATAATTATTCTGCTGAAAAAGGAACTTTCTTTATTCATGGAACATGTAATTTAAAAAGAGGAAGAAAAAAGAGCAGGAATATGCTTTTGAAATTTGTAGTAATATTTCTTCATATTTCAAATTCAGGTTTCACAAGCCTTTCTTCATCTAGTGAAAGGTGCAAATGTGCAAATGCCACTTGAGTTTGTCAAGGAGATGCCGAAAGCTGCGACAAGATTAGCTATTGACTTCTCTTCATTTCTTGGTCCATTATTTTTCTTGTGGGTTATTGAGCTACTCTTTCCTGTAAGTATCAATATACTGAATTATGTAAGTTTTAATTAAATAATTTTGGTAAAGATATAAGTTGAATTCTTTTACGCGCATTTATGAAGGTATAAAGTGTGAATGAAAAGAGTCCAGAATGCAATACAATTCTCACACATATTGCATGCTTATGCATATTACATATTTGGTTTGACGTAAGGTGGATATGATGAAACTTACAAATAGGCATGCATAATGCTAACTGTGGTGTGCACCTAACTATCACCAATTCGTACTTACATTTGAAAATTTAAAACAGCTTCATTTTAATTCTATTACTAGATATATTCTTAAAAGAATGTTTTAAATATTCACTTGTTGATTTCAAAGTCTGTCACCTAAGCAATCATTCTTGTTGGGATGATGGTTTCTATCATTGATAAACTATATGTAGTTAGCTGGACATAGAAGGAACATCAGTTAATGTAGAGATCGACAATAAACATTAGCACAAGCTTTTTGCCTTGCTTAATTAATAGCAGACTTAAAACTATTTTACGGGGAATTTATATGTACTCAAATAATATTGAAATCAAGACTAGAGATTTTCTGGAAAAGGATTAAAAGATTGTAATATTAATGATAGTAACTGTGGAGTTGAATCGTTCACAACATGGCTATGAGATGTTATCATTATTTGGGGAGTCTTTTATTCTAACAAGTTTCTTTGGGTTATGTGCGAAAAAATTAGAGAAAGGACTGCCCCCAAAACTGTAGGCAGTAACCATTAAGAAGTTTTATAAATATTTAAATAGAATAAGCAAAAGTTTGTTTTTAAGAAGAGAGGGAAGATAAGTATTTGGACATGAATAATTTGGCATTTGAATTTATTTGTGAATCAGATTTACAAATTATAACTATAGTCATGTCCCCAACAAATAAATTAGCTAAGATAAATTCCCAATTTTTCAGTTTTGACACTTAATGCGTATTTTGGAAATTGGGCCTAGGAGAAAAGGGGTGGGCAACTTAGTTTAATTTTTGCAAAAAGGCAGGAAGGCCAATTTAGGAGGAAATGAAAAATAAAATGGTTGGTGGGTAGTGGGGGCCACACAAAGGGAGAAATCGAACCCACAAGGAGGGAGAGGCTCAAGTGGGTTCGAATTAATGGGACACACAATGAAATGAAGGGGCAGCAACTATAAAGAGGGAAAAGCAAGCTAATTTTGGGGTTTCTTGTTTTTGTGCATCTTACATTGAGAGTTTGGTTGAGTTGTTCAACCAAGTAAACTGGTGTTGTTTAGCACAGGGATTTCCAAGGAGAAAAACCCAATTCTCTTTTGGTGAACTAAGAGTGTCACCCTAGGAGAGGATTTTGAGCTGATTGGAGAATCGATTGTGGTGATTGTGAGCCCGTTCAACCATTTTCTCAGCCAATTCGAGCTTCTAGGAGGATGCAGGGCCAAAAGTCGTACCACTGAGTTGAGGGGGTTTCCAAAGGAGTTTCAGTTGGAGAATATAGAGAAATAATATCTGTGGAAGGATAAGCTTTTGTGGTAAATTGTAGGGCTGGAAACTACTGCTACAAGGAGAACCAAATTCGTCCTTCCTAGGCCTGCACAATAGTTTTTTGGGCAGAGTTCATGGGTCAAAATTGCAGCAAGGGAAAGCTGAATTGGAGCAGGGATTTTGACCTAAATTTCCAGGGAGGAATTTTCAGAATTATCACAGCCATTTGGAGGGAGGAATCAGGGGTGCATTAGCAGTTTCTCTTTAGGGGACGCGGAATCAGTGAAGGAGGGATTATCACCAATTTTGGGTAATTGTGAGAAGTCAGAATTAACCCAAAACATTTCTAGGTTTTGTTAGTCTGGTATCAAGGAGTCTATCTCTAATTTTGCAGAATTTTTGGAGGAGTTTTGGAGCCCAGAACTACAGGTTGCCTCAACCAACAGTTGCAGAAATTTCTGGGTAGAACACACAACTAGAGCAAGCCATTTTGGGAGCAGAAATTCACTTATTTCACCTAGGTATTTGCTTGCTTGTTGTAGCAAGCCCAGGTGCGTACTTGCCATCACATTTATACTTAGATTTGTGAAAATTTCAAAACTGAAATCCTATTGCAGCAACTGGAATTAATTCTTCTAATTGTTAATTAATTTAACAGTTTATTCGCTATGAAAAATATCGAATAAATCACACTGCAACCTTCACAAATAATATTGTGGAAGAAAATAGCACTAGAAATTGAAAGAATCTAGCACACACATACATAAAAATGATATTGCAGCAATTGATGTTATTTCTTCTAATTGTTAATTCTACTTAACAATTTATCTAATGTTTCCTATGGAAAATATCGAAATAAATACACTGCAACCTTCAGAAATAAACTGCGGAAGAAATAAAATGCTGGAAGAAAATTCTAGCACACGCACATAAAATAACACAGCTATTTTTGGACGAAATCCCTGGAAAAACCCAACTTGGGAAAACCGGCGCAACAACTGAGGGTTTTAATATTATGCAGTAGTGAAATAATTAGTACAACTGGATGCCCAAACTGGAAATCCTACATAGAAAAACTAGCAAGAAAAATTAGTGAGGAAATTCCTCACTCCACAGGCGAATTTGAGCACTGACTTCAGCTCAAAATTGAGTCGTCCAAACTGTCTCTGCGCAGTCACTGCATCACCCTCACAGAGTATCTGCATCACCTAGCTCAAAACTTCTTCTCAACCCGTTTGGTCAGTTGGTGTTTGGGAGACTGACTCTCTTGCACTTTGGAACTCTGCCCAACTTCCGACACTGAATCACTGCTTCTCCCTAGCAAATACGAATTTTCCTCTAGAGGCTACTGCGCTGCCTCTGCGTCAGCCTCTCTGTGGCACTTTTTCCTGTCTTCAAATGCACTCACCGGAACTTGAATGCTTCATTCGGCCTCACTGTCTCTACCCCTCTCACTGAATCTCTCTACAGCGACAAACAATTGCTACTCTGGAAATCGATTTCCCCAGTAAAATCGAACTGCTCAAGTGCGTATTCTCCAATCCCCATCGACTTCTTCTTATAATCCTCTGTTGAGACTTCAACGACCAAGATTAGATATTAATCAATGGATAGGATTAAATTGAAATCGATCCATGTGAGTCTCTAGAAAATTCACACCTTGACTTATTTAATTATGATTAATTACTCATATTCCCTAAGTTTAGACTTAGGAAATATTAAAAAAACTGAGTAATAATCTAATTAAGTCATTTCTAGATGGAATTTCCAGAAATGATTTCTGGGTTTTAGAGATCTCATGTATTCTATTCTCTCCACAAAATATCAAGGCTATAACACATCTGATGCTACAAAAACTAACACTCCCTCTTAGCGAGGAATGTGTTCTAGTATTGTTGCACCTCTGATAGCAATACTTTATTTATGCACCATCTCCTGTCACATTGCTGATGTCTGACTATTGGTGCCCACCAACCACTGCGCAACTCCGATATGCATTGCATCTGTGTTGTTGCTGCCCTGCTGAACTGTTGCCAACACTGCATCTGCACTGCAACTCCCTCTCATCTGTTGTTGCTGCAACTGCAACATCTGCTGCTACTGCAACTGCAACATCTGTAACTGAGTAATCCGAAATACTGAACCAATTGTGTTCAGTATGATGCACCTGTCACCTAAGTCCTGACTTCTACTAGCCTCTGTGTTGTCACTGAAAACTATGCGCTGCTGCTGACTCTACACTGTGCCAACTGCATCGCTGCCAACTTTGCACTGCGTTGCTGCTGACTCTGCATTGTGCCAACTGCATCGCTACCAACTTTTCACTGCGTTCCCCAGTATCTCACTGCTACTAGTCTCTGTCACTGTCACTCTGGCATCTGACTACACCAACTGCCACTGGTCCATCACGCTACTGAATACTATGGGCCCCCGTAGCTAGGTATTAATCCAAGAGATGGACTCCTCAAGGATCCTTCCCATCTGTGGCACTCTGGGGCTACAAAACCAAGTCACCCCACCTCACTCCTTGAGGGTTGTCTGCAAACATGGCGAAGTCTTCCTCCAGCCTGGAGGACAACCTATCGATCTCCGCAGAAGCTGCCTGCTGGTCTTGCTTCTCCTCCTTGTCCTTCTTCCTGAGAGGATACTAGGTCCTGTAGTGGCCTAGCTTGCCACACCTTAAGCACTTGACCTTTGACAAGTCCTCCTTCTTCCTACGCTACTCCCCCTATCTGTGACTAGGACTCTTCGATGCGAGGGCCACATTCTCCTCCTCCTTCACTTGCTTCGACCCACTGATGTTGCTGCCATTGATGGAGCTCTTCATCAAGTCTCGCCTCAGCTCCTCCTCCTGGAAGTATGCCCACATCCTGGCCCATCTTGGTAAGGTTTCTTTGCCCAAAATACTTTGGACAAATACTTGCCACTCTTCTGAGACACTATTGAGAGCTACTCGTACTAGCTCTGTGGCTTGAGGCGCTGCTCCAACAGCTGCAAGCTCATCTTGGATCCTCTGGATCCTGGTGAGGAATGGGTCTATGGGTTCCCCTTTCTGCATTTTGGTGCATCTCAGCCTCTCCTTCAAGTACATCTTCCGCTACTAAGAAGATCCCTTGTATAGTGTGGAAAGAGTATCCCACATCTCTTTGGTCCTGGGCCGAAATGTGTGATACGATGTGATCCCGAACTCCATCAAGGATCAACCTATTTTCCTTCGCCATCTCCTTCTTTTATTGTTTCAACTGATCTGAATCCGTCGGGATTGCTACCACGTTATCGGTATAAGCCTTGAGATCAAACTCATTTAGAAGGAAGGAGATCCTTGCCTTCCAAATAACATAGTCAGAAGCTCCATCCAAACTGTCCTGATCTTGAAGCCCAGTTGTGGCCATCTCAACAATAAGTGTCAAAATCTTCTCTTCCCTTCTGCTCAGTTGTTGCTCAGCTATACACACTCCCTTCTAGAGTGAGAAACTATGCTCACAATGACTGATCTGCAAGGAAAAACGAAATTCTTGAGACTAGAAGTTCCCTGAGAAAATTTTTTCCTCGGTGTGTGCTCTTCTTCCACTTGACGCTAGTTCTGCTCTAGAAAACCACTTCAAAACTACTACGTCGAGCTAGAGATTTGATCTGCAAGAAAATACTAGTTGCTCCCTCTGCCTCTGGAATTCTTCGATCTGGAGAAATCGAGTTTTTCCATCGCTCTCTCAGAAAAACTAATTTTCCTCAAGAAAGACGGCCTCATGGCCAAGGTGACTACATTTCCTCTAGGGTTTCGAACTGTTGCCCACACTTAGCAGTGAAACTCCTCTTTTCTTTGCTACTGAGCTCTTCGACTGATCATATGCGCTCTGATACCATGTGAAAATTCAGATACTCGAATCCTATTGTAGCAACTGATGTTATTTCTTCTAATTGTTAATTATAATTAACAATTTATTTGTTGTTTTCTATGACAAATATTGAAATAAATACACTGCAATCTTCACAAATAAACTGTGGAAGAAATAAAATGCTGGAAGAAAATGCTAGCACACACACATAAAATGACACAGTTTTTCTTGGACGGAAGTCCTCAAAAAAACCCAACTTGGGAAAAATGGTGCAACAGTTGAGGGTTTCAATATTATGCAGCAGTGAAATAATATGAGTACAACTGAATGCCCAAAATGGAAATCCTACAGAGAAAAACTGGCAAGAAAAACTAGTGAGGGAATTCCTCACTCCATAGGCGAATTCGAGCACTAACCTCAACTCAAAATTGAGTTGTCCAAACTGCCTCTGCGCAGTCACTGCGTCACCGTCACGCAGTCTCTGCGTCACCTAGCTCGTAACAACTTCTTGTCAAGCCGTCTGGTCAGCTATTGTCTGGGAAACTGACTTTCCTGCCCTCTCGAACCTCTTCCCAGCTTCCGACACTGAATCAATGCTTCTTCCCAGCGAATGAACTCACCGGAGCGTTAACATCTTTGTAGCACTTCTGCCTCTCTGCAAATGAACCCATCGGAACTGGAATGCCTCCTTCGACTTCACTGTCTCTACTCCTCTCTCACTGCTTCAATCTCACTGAATCTCTCTGCAGCAACAAAAAACTGCTACTCTAGAAATCGCTTTCCCCAGTAAAATCGAACTACTCAAGTGTGTATTCTCTAAGCCCCATCGACTTCTTATAATCCTTTGTTGGGACTTCAACGACCGATATTAGATCTTCATCGATGGCTAGGATTAACTTGAAATCGATCCATGTGAGTCTCTAGAACATTCACACATTGACTTAAGTAATTCTGACTAATTAATCATATTCCCTAAGTTTAGATTTAGGAAATATTAAAAAACTAACTAATAATCTAATTAAGTCATTTCTAGGTGGAATTTCTAGAAACAATTTCTGGGTTTTCGAGATCTCGTGTATTCCAGGCTCTTCACAAAATTTCAAGGCTAGAACACATCCGATGCTACAAAAACTAACATGGAAAAATGTCCCCAAAAAAACCCAACTTGGGAAAACCGATGCAACAACTGAGGGTTTTATTACTAAGCAGTAGTGAGAAATTATGAGTAGAATAATATGGCTACCGAAATTTGGTTATCCTGCAGAGAAAATACTAGAAAAAATATCTAGAGGGAATTTACTCTCACTTCGGGAAATTTTGGCACTACAGTGCCTCTGAAATGAAAGTCGTCCAACTGGGCCTGCGCAAGCTTTGCGTCAACCTGATGCTACTTACTGCAACTATTGTCCGAATTGACTGCTAATCTAGTCATCTTGCCTGTTGTTGACTAAGAAAACATCTCTCCAACACTTTAGAACCTCTGCCCGACCTTTGGAACTGAAAACGTCATCCTTCCCAGCAAATGAAACTGCCTTATTGAGGCTCTACGTCGCCTCTACGCAGCCTCCTGGAGAAATCTCGACCTCCATGCAAATGCACTTGCTGGATCTAGAAAAATTTCCTGCAACCTTGTTGTCCCTTCCCCTCACTATCTCTGCTTCGATCTTTGGATTTCTGGCAAATATTGCTGCTCTCTAGAAATCGATCTACCAAGGAAATCGAATTGTTGAAGTGTCTTCTCCAAGTGCCCATCGACTTCTTTTAATATTCTGTTGGGACAAACCAAGATTAAATCTTAATCAAGGGCTAAGGTCATCTTGAAGTCGATGCGTGTGAGTTTCTAGACTATTCTCACCTTGAATTAATTAATTTTGATTAATTATCTAGTTTTCCTAAGTTTAGACTTAGGAAACATTAAAAAATAGGTTAGTAATCTAATTAAGTCATCTCTAGGTGGAATTTTGAGAAATGATTACCGGGTTATGGAGATCTCATGTATTCTAGCGTCTCCACCAAATTTTGTGGCTAGAACACATATGATGCTACAAAACCTAACAAGATTTTCCATGGAGAATCAATAAAATGGCTTAGATTCCTTATTTCTTTCCAATGAAGTTCCAATTTGTAATTGCGTGTGTATATTTCAGATTTTTCATGTTAAATTGTGTTGTATCCAGTTCATGTTTTGGTATTCGACTATAAAGTTTCTAGTTAGAACATTCCAATGGTATCAAAGCATGTTCTTGGCCAGCTGTGGGCTCAAGAGCAGGTGATGAGAGGGCCATTTGGTGGAGCAGTGTATCCTGATAGAGGAAGAGGAAGAGGTAGAGGAAGGGGTCGTGGTAAAGGGGATGAGCCCGAGCACTTTTTAGATTTAGATCTTGAAAACACTAGAGATTTCATGGGGGATCACGTTGGTGATGAACAACCTAGGAAAGGGGGATGTGACCCACTATTAGAGGAGCTCGTGAGACTGAAATAACAAATGATGGGGATGATGAGACAAATGATGAAGCTCTAGATACAAAACATGCATGGGGGACCCAAGGGGGGAGCCCGTGATGGAGAAGGAGGCTCTCGCACAAGAGAAGTGAGTACATGCATCAGTGTACAAACTAGCAGCCCACTCACACGTATGACCAAACCAACAGACCCACCATGCCAAACTTTACTGAGGAGACAGAGTGTGAGAGAGGGGTTAATGCTTTTGCAAAGCTGATTAGGTCCCTTTATGACATGATTGATGAATATGAGGCCTTGGATCCTAGAGTTAGAAGGACTCTCTCCTTTGCATATTATTTCCATTTGAAGGAGAAATATAGGGCAGCTGGAACTTCATCCTGGGGAGGGAAGCGGTATCACAGTTAGGATATTTAGAGGATGGTGGGGAAGATGACCCTATCTAGCTATGATGGTTCAGCCAAGAGTTCAACAAGGAATTGGGTTCAGAAGCTAGATACATGTCTAAATCCGAACCCCGTGAGGGAGACAGATGCCATCAAATTTTACACACTACATCTGGATGGGGATGCACAAGAGTGGTGGTATCATGGGTTGATCACACTAGGGCATGCCTCCATTACCTCACATACAAAGTTTACTTGTAGGTTGGTGGAGATATTTGACAGGAAATACCTAGAGTGTAAAATATGGTGATAGAATTGCAATTGCTCAAAAAATTTAATCTAAATCAAGAGACACAATTCTACTCTTCTGCTCTGAGGAAATTAATTCACAATTTAGAACAAAATTCGCAAAAATGCAATAAGAAAAACCACACTGCACAGTATTTTTCTAGGGGAACCCAACTGGGAAAAATCCCTCAAGCTTATTTGCATTAACCTGATGAATAGAGAATGTATTACAATTTCTTGCTCGCTCTGAGCACAACCTCCAAGTGAATAACCTATTTCTCTACTCAATGATAAGCTCTGCCCCAGACTTAGTTAATTTTTTCCTTTGCTTGAGCCCCTATTTCCTTGCGCAAATCCTGAGGAATTAGGCCCTATTTTTTAGGAATTTTTCTCAAATTGATTGCGCAATTCCCAAATATTGATCATTTGACTGCATGCAACACTTGTACACTCAAACTAGTTTACAATTTCTTGTTACATTGCCTTGGAATCTTCACCAGAGTTGGGGAACTCAAATTCTCTGCATGCACTAGCTATTTCGAGCTGATTGATCCGTTAACTGAATGATCACTGAGTTATACTTTTGTCCTATTGCACAACTGACCTTCGACTAGTTCCATCAAGTTAGAACTAGTTTAACTGAAAACAACTGGAAATCACTGACCTTGATTGCTACAAATTAGCAATCACACATGCTTAATCCAAGCCCTATAACTCGAATTTACTGAGCTAACTGAGTGACAAGAGCCATGTCACACAAGTTAACTGCCTCTAAGTTGTCTACTGATGTGGAAATTCGAATTTTCTCCATTTGACCAAGGAAAAGTCAAATTGAGACTTGCTACATTTCTCAACACTCCCTCTTAGGAAGAAAGGGATTATCAATCACCCCTATCCTGCACCTGTGGAATTTGAACTTCCCTCTTGAAAAGGACTTCGTCAAGATGTCAGCATTTTGTTCCTCTATCGAAATGTATTGTTTCAACATTATCCACCTTTGTACACAGTCCTGTAAATGGTGATACCATATATATATGCTTGGATCGATCGTGAAATATCGTATTCTCAGAGACCTTAATGCAACTCTGATTATCACAATAGATTGCAGTTGGATCCATCATCTGACGAAACAATCCCACAAGTATCTTTCTCATCCAGATCGCCTCACATGTTGCTTGACTTGCAACCATGTATTCTGCTTCTATTGAGTTAAGAACCATAGATCTTTGCTTCTAGCTGTACCAGTACCAGGAAATCGTTGTGGACCCAACACTAAAAATTCTACTTGATGTACTCTTTCAGTCGGATGGACTCCCTGCCTAATATGCATCTGTGAAGCCACATAGCTTCACTCCCTCTGTCCGTTTGTACCATAATCCATACTGGGTATTGCCTCTGAGGTATTGTAAAACATGCTTTGTTGTCTTCCAATACAATTTGGTTGGCCTAACTATAGCTTGTCTCAGCTAGTTGACTACATAGCAAATATCTGTTCGTGTGTTCACAAGATACATCAGTGAACCCACTAGCTTTCGGTTAATGGTAGCATCCACTTCTTCACCTAAAGTGGCATCCTCCTTCCTCCATTTGGTCGCTAGTGGTGTCTCCATGGGCTTACAACTCTCCATGCGGAATCTCTACAGTATCTCGGTGGCATAATTTCTTTGAGACACAAATAATTTCCCATTGCATTTCCATACTTCCAACTCGACGAAATAGTGCATGAGACCCATGTCTTTCATCTCAAATTCCCTTCTATGAAAATTTCAAAACTGAAATTCTATTGTAGCAACTAAAATTTATTTTTCTAATTGTTGATTATTTTAACAATTTATTTGCCATGACAAATATCAAATAAATCACGCTACAATATTCACAAATAAAAATGCGGAAATAATAGTGTTGGAAACTGAGAAAATATTAGCACACACACATAAAATGACACCGTTATTTTTGGACAAATGTCCCCGAAAAAACCAACTTGGAAAAACTGGCACAACAACTGAGGGTTTTTATTATTAAGCACTAGTGAAATTTGAGTGCAATCTATGGATGCCCAACTGGCAATCCAAACAGCAAGTAAATCTGGCCAAAATTACCCAAGGGAAATTCCCTTCCTCTACAAGCAACCCCGACACAACTTTCCTTTAGAAACTCCTCCTCCTGGACCCTCTGCATCAACCTCTCCGTAGTGCTTGCATAGACCCTATGACGTCTAGCCTTTGAACTGCCTTTGATGAAGTCATTCTTCCTGCCTCTACTGAGGAAATCACTTCTCCGACACTTTGGAACCTCTTTCCAGCTTCTGGAATTGAAAACAATTTTTCCTCCAGCTAAATCCAGTTTCTCTTCTGAAGCAATTGTGTAGTCCTCTGCGTTGCTTCACTGGGAATAATTAGGCCTCTTGCTGCAGCCTCTCCAAATCTGGAAAACTTCCTCCGGATCACTGTCTCTTCCCCTCACTAACTCTGCTTCGATCTCTGGCTCTTCAACAACTGTTGTTGTTCTCTGTAAATCGACATGCCAAGGAAATCGAACTGTTGGTGTGTCTTCTCCAAGTGCCCATCGACTTGTTATAATCCTCTGTTGGGACTCCAACAACCAAGATTAAATCTTAATCAAGGACTAGGATCATCTTGAGGTTGATCTGTGTGAGTTTCTAGACTATTCTCACCTTAACTTTATTAATTCTGATTAATTAACCATATTCCCTAAGTTTAGACTTTAGGAAATATTTAAAAATCAGTTAATAATCTAATTAAGCCATCTCTAGGTGGAATTTCCAGAAACAAGTTTTGGGTTTTGGAGATCTCATGTATTCTAGCCTCTCCACCAAATTTCATGGCTAGAACATATCCGATGCTACAAAAACTAACACTCCCTGTTAGCGAGGATTGTGTTCTAGTGCTACATAGCTTGCTACAACACTCTGTCTCTGTATCATCCTCTATTATGTTGTTGATATATCGCCATACTTCCCACCAACCACTGTGCAACTCTGATGCTGCATCTATGCTGCTCCTGACCTTGTTGTACTACAGGCAACACTGCATTTGCACTGCAACTCCCTCTCATATGTTGTTGTTGCAATTGCAGCAACTACAACGAAGCATCCGAAATACTGAATCAACTGTGTTTAGTATGATGAATCTGTCTCGTGAGTCCTGACTGTTACTAGCCTTTGTATTCTCTCTGAAGAATCTACGTTGTTGCTGACTCTGCACTGTGCCACTCTACACTTTTTCCAACTATGCACTGCGCTCTCCAGCACCTGATTGCTACTATTCTGCAACTGTTACTTTGGAATTTTGGTTGTACCTCTGACACTGATCCATCGTGCTACTGAATAATATGGGCCCCCCATAGCCAGGTGATGACCATAGCCAGGTGATGATCCATGAGGTGGAATCAAGGACCCTGCCCAATCTCTGTAGCTCTCTAGGGCTACATCACCAAGTCACCCCACCTCACTCGAGGATGTATATCGGCGAACATCGCGAAGTCGTCCTCCAACTTGGAGGACAACCTATCTATCTCAACATGTGTTGTTGCCTGGTCTTGCTTCTCTTGCTTGTCCTTCTTTCTGAGAGGACATTGGGTACTGTATTGACCAAACGCGTCACACCTGAAGCACTTGACCTTAGATAGGTCCTTCTTCTTTCTCTACTCCCACTACCCCTGACTGGGACCCTTTGATGCGAGGGCCACATTCTCCTCCTCCTTCACACCCTTTGATTTGCTACTGTTGCTACAACTGATGGAGCTTTTTAGCAGAACTCGCCTCAACTCCTCCTGCTGCAAGTCAAACCACATTCTGTCCCATTCTGGTAGCCTGTCTCTGCTCAATATACTTTGGACAAAAACTTGCCACTCCTCAGGGACACTGTTCAGTGCCAACCTCACTAGCTCTGATGGTTGAGGTGTCGTGCCAATAGATGCAAGTTGGTCTCAGACTTCCGAAATCCTGGTGAGGCAGGGATCTATGCCTTACCCCTTTTGTATCCTGGTGCATCTTAGCTTTTCTTCCAGGAACATCTTCTGCTGCTCAGAAGTACCTTGATATAACATGGAGAGAGCATCCCACATTTCTTTGGTCATTCCCTTGGCCTCTATATGTGATACTATATGGTCTCAGACTCCATCCAAGATCAAATGCTTTGCATTCGCCATTTCCTTCCTATATTATTTCTACTGATCTGCATCCTGGGGAACTGCCACCATATTATCTATGTAGGCTTTTAGGCCATATTCATCTAGAAGGAAGGACATCCTAGCCTTCTAGATGACATAGTTGGAAGATTCATCCAACCTATCCGATCTCTAAGCCCTGTTGTGATCAAGTCTAAAACTCCCTCTTTCCTTCTGCTTGGCTGCTGCTCTACTATTGACACTCCCTCCTAGAATGAGAAAATCTATTAGCTGCTATTGATTAATTATTTTAATTAAGTCACTTGCGAGTGGAATTTCCCCAAACGATTTTTGGGTCTTGGAGAATGCATGTGTCTTAGCCCTTTTGCAAAATCTCGAGGTTAGAGCACATCCAATGCTACAAAAATCAACAGATATATCAAAAAATATAAGAGAAGTGATCCTTAGGCCCTTTCCCTAGGATAGGATGAAGAGTGGAGGCTTCTTTCCTTTTAAGCAAGGGATTTGATTTTCTAGGGAGAGGGGATGAGGATTGGAGAGTTGCGGGAGAAGAATATGGATTCTAAAGGGGTTCCCAATCCCTAAAATCCTTATAGAAATTGGATTCCCGAGTTGTCCTTAATGAATTTCCTTTGGTGAAAAGTGGGAGCACAGGAGGCCAAGTGGACCTAGCCAGGTTAGGGGATGGATTTTAGCAACCAAAGATATTATTAACCTGACTGAGGTGAGGGAAAAGGATCGAACAATCATTTTCACCCAAATATGTCAAATTGATCCTATTAGGTACTATCCTTGGGAACACTAGGGAAAAACTTGATCCTAGAGCTAGGGCTTGAGATGTATCAAGATCCCACCGTTGGATTTCCTTCAAATTCAGATGAGAGCTAGGGGACCCACCAGTGTAGTTGTACATAGGAGATCTAAGTTTTCCTGTGGTCAGTTTCCTGGTAAATTGGTGACCTAGGTGACCTAATGAGGCTAGACCTAGAGAAAAGGGGAAAAAGGTGAAGAAAGGGGTTGAAATGATCACCCTTTGAGGGACCAGTTTTTTATTTCACTTGGGGATATGGAGTCAAGGAGAATGATGAAGACAGATTTTGTTTCTTGCTCAAAGAGGCTCCAAAAGTCAACTTCGTCCAATGTTAGAGGAAAGAGAAGAAAAGTGACTTTCATATGCATACATCGTATACATACTAATACCCTTTTCCCTGTAAATCAAAATGGGTCATTACATACTAAATGGATCATTACAGTTATGACTGCTACTAGTCTCTGTGTTGAACCTCTAAAGCCTCTGCGCTACTACTGTCTCTGCATCATGCCAACTGCACTGCTACCAAATCTCTTTGCACTTCTCAGTCTCTGGCGCTCCTCGACACTACAATTGTCACTTCGACACTTCTCTGCACCAACGGACACTGGTCCATCCTTCTACTTCTGATATGGGCTCCCGTAGCAATTTATTTATCCAAGAGGTGGACTCCTCAAGGATCTTGCCCATTTGTAGCTCTTTGGAACTATAGTACTAGACCACCCCACCTCTCCCCTGGAGGTATGTGGGTAATCATGGAAAACTCCTCATCGATCTCTGCAGGTGCAATCTGCTGATCATGTTTCTATTCCTTGTCCTTCTTTCTGAGAGGACACTGCGTAGTGTCGTGACAAAAGCTCACCACACCTGAAACATTTGATCTTTGAGACGTCCTTCTTCCGCCTCCTCTGCTCCTGCTGCCCTTTTGATGCAAGGGCTGCATTCTCCTCTTCCTCCTTGGGCTTCACCCCACTGCTGTTTCTGCCATCCAGTTTGTACTTTACTAGATCACGCCTCATCTCTTCAAGTTGGAGAGCTGCGCACATCCCTTCCCAATCTAGCAATATTTCTCTGGACAAAATACTCTAGACTGTAATATTCCTTTTTCGGAAATGTCAGCAATCAGCAATCTATTCCAGAGATTGACTGAGAGGGCATTTACCGGATGTGTCACCTTCTCAAGGAAGTGTGAGATCTGGAGGCTATCTGGCCCTTTTCAGACTCTGTCTATAGAGCTGCTTGAAGAATCCCACTCAAAAGTGAGTTACAGCAATATGCAAATGCATATATGTAATATCCCCAATGGGAAATAGACAGTAATACACAGAAATACAAACATGCAACTATATAGGAAAAATGTCGGAACTAGAATATAGAGCAAGTACACATAAAAATACCAGAACGCTAAGCCATTTTATTAATCTGAGAATACATATATGGGTACAATAGATAATCAGAATAAGTGCACCTATCCTTGCACAAGGCAAGTGAAGAACCCTCTCATATCAGGAAACGGCCGCACAGAGATCGCGTCCTAGTCAGCTCGGAGAACACCGTCAGAATGCCGCCGCAATGAATCGGAACTAGGGCCGATCCTCACCTTTAATGAGCTGAAAATTGGTAATCGCTCGTACTCATCGTCTTTCCTCAAAACTCGAAACCATGGCAAGCAGCCAGATACCATGAAGAGACAACGTTATACAATGATCTATGAGACAAGAAGATGGACATATAGCCAAGAATAATGTATAGAAACAAAGAGTGTACAAGTCTTGAGAAAACAACCTCTCAAGAAAGGCAATGCAAGCCTCAATAATACATATAATATTCCTAATTAGCACCGTTAATTGGAATATTTCATTTTTGTATAGTTTTGCCGCCTATAGTTAATTAATAAATAAAAGTGAGAAAGAGGGGTCAACTCACTTTAATAAAATAAAGTGCTTCCTAGTAGGAGCAACGTTGTGACTTAAAGGAAAGCCTTGGGGTTCCACACTTCGTATGAGAGAGGCCTCACGTAGGCTCTAGAAGCAACTGCGCAGGCATAGGAGGAGCACGTGGAGAGAGGGGACGCAGTTAGGGTTTTGAGGGGAGCTAGCACTATAAAAGGTGGGAGAGTCACTCCATTTGGCATTATTGATATGTTGATGATATTTTGAGCTAGACTTCTGTCTACTTGAGCACGCCGGTTGTTTAGTCAGTCTGCAACACTGTTTAGTGCGACTGAGTGTCTCCGGTCGGAGATCTCACCCTTGGCCCCGGGGGACTTCGAGTGCCTGCTCGGGCAAGGTATTCCTTCAGTCTTTAGCAGTTGATTTGCAGGTGATTTGGTTGGACGTTTTGCAGAGGAGCTGAGCTTAATTGGGTGACTGCGCAGTCTTGGAGGGAGGACGCAGTTTAAGTTAGAGCAGCTCAGTTGTGGGGATTTTCGTGGGAGATTCAGGGTGTTTCAGCTTGGAGGGTTAGTCTCTTTCAGTTGGAGAGTTTGCAGAGGGATTTGTGGCTTTTTCTCAGCATTCTTCTTTTGGCATCTGCGCTGGGCCTGGAGGGACAGCGTTTTCCTTGAGGAGGGCTTCTGGGGTGTTTTTCGAAGGTGGTCCATTTGCTTCATGGTTTCTGGGTTTTGTCCGGAGCAGAGAGTACAGGCGATCTACCGATTTTCAGCTCATTCCGGCGAGGGGATCAGCCCCTAGTTCCAGTTCATTGCAGCAGCAGCATTCTACGGCAGATTCTTCCAGCAGCTGGGACGCAGCCTCTATAGCAGCCATTTCCTGTTCTGAGAGGGTTCTTCACTTGCCTTGTGCAAGGATAGGTGCACTTATTCTGATTATCTATTGTACCCATATATATTCTCAGACTAATAAAATGGCTTAGCATTTCTGGTATTTTTATGTGTACTTGCTCCATATTCTATTTCCGGCATTTTTCCTATATAGTTGTATGCTTGTATTGCTGTGTATTGCTGTCTATTTCCTATTGGGAATATTACAAACAAGAATATGAAGGAACATGCTATTTC
>CM076580.1:1183877519-1183954704 GCA_034641835.2 Pinus albicaulis | reverse complement strand
AATTAATTGTAATTTTTCTCATTGGCCTTGATGCCATCCTGTACAGCTCCATTCTTATTTTAATACCCAAGAGGTGATTTTTGAAATACTTTCATATCTAGTTTTCATATCTGGATTTCACATTTCAAGTTGACAATATAACAGATAAGTTGACAATTTTTTCAAATGCAAATCTAGATAAAAGCATGGCTGTCTTTGTCAATGATTTTTGGAATACCTCTTATCGTCTAAATTATTAAAATATGAGTTCTGATTTGTTGCATTGTTTGTCAAACCACCTTTTTTGTTGCAGTATTTGTAAAAACCAAAGTTTGATAATATAAGTTTATTAATGTCCAGCAAATGATCAAAGGAGTATGTCAATGGGAAGACCAAGGGTTAGCTCAACTGGTTTTTTTTCATGTTGTTGGGCATCTGCCTAGTTCAACCCTCCTGGTTAGGCACACTAGTCTATGACTTTAGCGAACAGGGTTACTAGGGATGCCATCCACAAACATGAGGAAGCATCTCTTGGGTTTCCCCACAAGGTTTTCCTTGGGGAAAATGTTAGGTCAATGGGATTATAAGAGTACATCACTAGCCAAAATACAATGTGGAAGTGTGGAAGTGTGGACTATAAAGATGCTAAAAATCATATCAAAACAGATTTTTAATTGTGCTAGAAGCAGAACAACAAGAGAAGATAAGAAAGTACATGACTCGGAGTGGAGATAAAGTAATTACAAGAAAAAGATAATATGTATGATATCTGAGGACCAAAGGAACTTTAGTTTGAACTAGTCATGGTATGCTAGTGCTGACAGGTGAGGACGAGCAATTAGATCAAGGGGGGTCTCCCTGCTAGAGTCCTCAATGACCGCAAAATTTTTTTTGGACTAGTGGATGATGTCCTTTGGAGTGTGTCTGGGACTGATAGGGCTCTACAGTATGATCCTTGTGGGAAGCCCAAATTTGAGCAAGCTCTCCTAACATCCAGGCATGGAAAAATTCTCCTGATGGATGGTTGGCTGTGTGGATTTGGGGGCACCCAGCTCCAAGGCCTTGTCGAGTTGTCTACTAAATTGTCTTGTTGGTAAAATGGTGTGCACGTGTGGCCTGGAACAACAACTCCATAAGGACCTTGTGAGGTAAGTGACTAGTCCACTCCTTTCCCATATGGGAAGGGGATATTGAGAAATATATGCACAGATCGACAAAATAATTGTATTAGCGCTGAGAACTCTATTATCACAGTGGTTTGTGAAGCTTTCCAATGAATGAACAAAATGTATTTCATTCTGAAAGTACCCTATAATATATTCTACTATCCTATTATCAACTATATAATTTAGTTTAACTAATTATATAAATGGATGCAAATTAATGCTTATTTAGAGTCTTGTTGATCAAAATAATAGTTTATTGCACCTATATTTTATAGTATTATAGTATTTTGGTATTAAAAATAATATCTTCTAAAATTTGGGTTTCGAAAATTGTTGATAACTTCTTGACTGAAGTGCTTGAGTCTCTCCAAGGAGATGCAATGAGTCACAAATCAATCAAAGTAAGGCAGCAAGCTTCACATTAACAAATCAGCCATATCTTCATCTTCTACTAGCTTCTTAACAAACTGCGTCCATGAGCTCCTTTTATGCCTGCGCAGTTGCCTCTAGAGCCTACGTGAGGCCTCTCTCATGTAAAGTGTGGACCCCCAAGGCTTTCCTTTAAGTTATAACGTTACTCTACTAGGAAGCACTTTATTTTATTAAAGTGAGTTGACCCCCTCGTTCTCACTTTTATTTATTAATTTACCTATAGGCGGTAGAACTATACAAAAATGAAATATTCCAATTAGCGGTGCTAATTAGGAATATTACAGTCTCCCCCGGCAGAACGTTGCTTGTCCTCAAGCAACTGAAGTGATGGATGCTGCAATATCTTCTCATTCTCCCAAGTGGCATCCTCATCCGACAACTTCTTCCACCTCACCAAAAACTCCCGGATCGTCCTGCTCCGCAGCTGCCTCTCCCTAGTATCAATAATAGCCTCCGGCTACAACACCAGATGCCCCTCATCATCCGTGGGTGGTAGCTCCTCTGTGACTGTCACCTGCTGGCCCAATGCCTTTTTCAGGCATGATACATGAAAAATGTTATGAATCTTGCTGCCTTGGGGCAGCTCCAACTCATATGCAACCTGCCCAATCCTACGTATCACCCTATAAGGCCCATAAAAGCGGCGCTTAAGCTTCTCAGCCCCCTTCTGCTTAAGCGAAGACTGTCAGTATGGCTGTAGTCGCAGGTAGACCAAGTCTCCTACCTCAAAGTGTCTCTCCACCCGACCCTTATCAGCATACAACTTCTGCTGATTCTGTGCTGTGGCTATGTTATCCTTGAGAGCTCGGAGGATATCTTGGCTCTCTTGGATCCATATCTTGGCTCTCGGAGCCCTACTAGCACCAAACATCATGTCCACAAAAGATAAGGGATGATATCCATATAAAGCATAGAAAGGTGACATACCAATGGACATGTGATGCGTCGTGTTGTAGCAGTACTCTCCTAGATGCAGCCACTTCAGCCATGCCCTCTGCTGCCCACTGACATAGTTACGCAAGTAGCCCTCCAGCCACTTGTTAACTATCTCTGTCTGCCCGTCCGTCTGGGGGTGATAACTAGTGCTTGGTGTCAACTCCGTCCCCACTAGCCGGAAGAGCTCCTGCCAGAATCCGCCCATGAAGCGGCTGTCCCTGTCGCTGACAATGGTCTTAGGTAGACCATGTAACTTGAAAATCTCCCTGAAGAACAGCTCAGCCACCTGCGCTGCTGTGTGGTGTGCGGATATGGCAAAAAAATGAGCATACTTCGTCAGTCGGTCAACGACGACAAAGATGCAGTCCTTGCCCTGCACCATGGGCAACCATGTGATGAAGTCCATCGATATGCTCTCCCATTTCCCCTCTGGAATGGGAAGAGGCTGCAACAACCCTGCAGGATGGCTCATCTCTCCCTTGTTTCTCTGGCAAACATCGCACTCCCTGACATGCTGGAGTACGTCCTCCTTGAGGCCCTTCCATGAGAACCTCTCCCTGATAGCCCTATAAGTCTTGGTGAACCCCTGATGGCCCGCCAATGGAGAATCGTGTGAAGCCTGGAGTATCTTCTTCTTGAGCTGAGATCCCTCAGTCAAAAAGATCCTGTCCCTGTAATAGATGATCTCGTCGACCACCCTGTACCTGTCATCTGCTACCTGCCCATCCAAAACCTCACACGCAAACCTGTCCTTGGAGTACTCTACTAGCAGTCGAGCCCTCCAATCAGCGTCCAAGCTCATAAGTGATAACGTGGCCGGTCTACGAGAAAGGGCATCGGCTACCACGTTATTCTTGCCTTTGACATACTCTATGTCAAAGTCATAGGCTTGGATCTTACTGATCCACTTCTGCTGTCTCTCCTGCAACTGCTTCTGCTCCAGAAAGTACCTCAGGCTGTTGTGATCTGATCTCACCCTGAATCTGCTGCCCACTAAATACTGCCGGTATTTGGCCAATGCATGCATGATGGCCAACATCTCCTTGTCGTATATGGAATACAACCTCTCATGCGGAAGGAGCTTCCGGCTCTCAAAAGCTATCGGGTGACCGCCCTACATCAAAACTGCACCAATCCCCTCTCCTGATGCATCACACTCGAGCACAAATGGCTGTGTGAAATCTGGCAATGCCAGCACGGGGCAGCTGCTCATCACCTCCTTGAGCTTATCAAAAGCTCGCTGTGCTGTGTCCGACCAACTGAATGCCCCCTTCCTCGTCAAATCTCTGAGGGGTGCAGCAAGCTGTGAGAAGCCCTTGACGAACTTCCTGTAGTATGTGCAAATGCCAATAAATCCCCGAAGCTCAGTCACATTCCTTGGCTCTGGCCAATCTTTGATGGCCCTGATCTTCTCCTCGTGGACTCTCACCCCGTCCACTCCTATAATGTGCCCCAAGTACAGCATCTCCGTCAAGTCGAACTCACACTTGGAGAGCTTGGCATAGAACTGCTGCTCCTCCAAGATGCGCAAAACTGTCTCAATGTGTTGGAGATGCTCCTCCCAAGTCCTGCTATATATAAGTATGTCATCGAAGAAGACTAGCACAAACTTCCTCATATGACCCCTGAAAATGTGGTTCATGCACGACTGAAAGGTAGCGGGTGCGTTGGTCAGCCCAAAAGGCATGACCAGAAACTCGAAGTGCCCATAATGACACCTGAAGGCGGTCTTGGGAATGTCCTGTTCCCTCACGCGTATCTGATGGTACCCGGATCTCAAGTCAATCTTTGAGAAGAACCGTGCTCCTCTCAACTCATCCATCAGCTCATCGATCCTGGGAATGGGGTATCTGTTCTTCAGGGTCTTCTTATTCAGAACCCTGTAGTCAATGCACATTCGCAATGTGCCATCCTTCTTCTTCACCAACACTACAGAAGAAGCAAAAGGACTCGTGCTCGGCCGAATGTGACCAAGGGCCAGCAACTCCTGAATAGCACGCTCTATCTCATCCCGATAGGCCTTGGGATGCCTATACGGTGTGGTGATCACTGCCTGTATCCCCTTCTCAAGCTCGATAGTATGCTCAAACCCCCGATTCGGTGGCTGCCCTGGTGGAATATCCCCAAATACTGCGGCATACCTGTCGAGAATAGACTGAAGCTCAGGATGCACTGTCTGACCTGTATCCACTGCCTCTGAAGCTCGCAACTCTACGACCCACTCTATGTCTCCCTTGCGGAAGGTCGCCTCCATCCTATGTGCCGACACTGTCTGAGGCGGGTATGTGTGCTGTCCCCGTATCTTCTCATGCCTCCCTGTCTTGGGATCATCCCACTCCATCTCTAGGGCCGTCCAATCTGTTGAAACCTTCCCCAGAGTAATGAGCCACTGAACACCCAATATCAGGTTGGTGTCCGGAATATCCACCACAAAGAAATGATCTGTCAATGTATAAGTGCCCATCGTCACCGATAACTCTGGGACATACCGAGCACATGCCATAGTTTGATCTCCTGGGACCAAGACGGAAAATCCATCAAAACCCTCAGTCTGTATGCCTCTCCGCTCAACCATCTGTGCATCAATAAAGTTGTGGGTGGCCCCACTATCAACCAAGACTGAGACCCGATGTCCACGTACTGTCCCCCGTACGCGCAGCGTCAAGTACTTGGGAACTCCCCGCAATGCGGCTAGAGCTCCTCCAGTAGGTGCAAATGATGCCCCACCTGCTGCGGGTGGTGGAGGTGGTAAGGTACCCTGCGCTGCATAACAATCTCCTGCCTCCACGTCATCCCCCTCATCCTCTTCCCCGCTGCTCTCGGAGAAGACCTCGATGAAATGTGCTTTCCCTGCAGCACACCTATGTCCCGGTGCCCATGGCTCCTGGCAAGTGAAGCACAACCGCTTCCTCCTCAGCTCTCTCCTGGCCTCATCATCAAACTGCCCTCACCCAGGATTCGCCTTGGGAGGCGGAATCCTCGTGTCCTTCCCCTTAGGCTGGAAGGCCTGTCTCTGGGGGTAAGGTGTCCGAGTCCTGGGTAAGACATCCTGTAAATCCCGCGTCCTGCTGATGGCATCCTGAAGTGTAGATGGTCTAGTCGACCGGACTAGGCCGCATAGTGGCTCTGTCAACCCCTCCACAAACATGTAAACCATCTGAGCCGCGGATAGATCAGGCACCATCACTGAAACCCTCAAGAAATCTGAAATGTAAGTCTCTGGGCTCCCAGTCTGTTTGAGCTTCGTCAGCTCAACAAAGTGCTGCTCCGGATCCCTCCTGTCGAAACGCTCTATCACCCTCCGGGTAAACTCGGCATAGGTCGTCACTATAGAATGCCCGAGCGTCGTCATCCCATGAAACCACCAGTCCTGGGCCTCACCATCCAGATGTAATGTTGCCACCTTAATGGCCTCCGACTGCGACATTTGGTTAAGCTGGAAATAGCTGTCCAACTTCTCCACCCACGACTTTGCCGAACTGTTTGATGAACCATCAAACGTGGGCAAATGAAATCTGCTAGCTGTGCGGTGGTAGTCTCCATCATGATGATGCCGGTGCCCCCGGTGATGATCGCGGGGTCTACTGTCCCGCTGGAGCTGGACAAAGTCTCTAAACGAGAGAGCCTCCATGAACTCCCGCCCGTATGCCTGGTACTCTGCAAAATAGTCAACCATGTGGCCCGGCTCCGGCTCTCGCTGTGCTGCTGCCCCTGCGTCCTCTGCTAGGAAGGTAGGCATGGTGGATTGCGTGGGTGCTGAAATATCCCTCTGTGCTCCCCTCTGTGCTCCTGCTCCTGTGTCCTCTACTAAGAATGTGGGCATAGTGGATCGCGTGGGTGCATGCTATGCCATGATGGGGATAGCATCATGCACCGTCACATGGTGGGACATACCCGACCCCTCACCGATCTGAAAACCCCTGGGGGGTTCCCGCTGCTTGACCTCTAACGCCGTGAGTCTTTGTGTCACCTCCTGCATGTGTTGGAGGAGTGCCTCTCTAAATCTCCTCGAGTCCTCCTCGTCTGCCATAGGACCCCTCTGTTCTGCGTACCCCACAGGCTGCTCCTGCTCTGAATCTGTCTCAGGCGGCTCCTGATCGGAATCCGTCACAGGCTCCCCCTCTCTGTAGGGGTTCTCCCACCTACTCTCAACGTCTCTGTATCTCCTCTGACCAATGTAGGGTTTATCCCCGGGCGTCATAGACTACTAGCTCCACAGGCTGAGCCAGAACTATGCTCTGATACCACTGTAATATCCCCAACGGGAAATAGACAGTAATACACAGAAATACAAACATGCAACTATATAGGAAAAATGCCGGAACTAGAATATAGAGCAAGTACACATAAAAATACCAGAACGCTAAGCCATTTTATTAATCTGAGAATATATATATCGGTACAATAGATAATCAGAATGAGTGCACCTATCCTTGCACTAGGCAAGTGAAGACCCCCTCAGAATAGGAAATGGCTGCTATAGAGACTGCGTCCCAGCTGCTGGAGAAATCTGCCGTAGAATGTTGCTGCTGCAATGTACTGGAACTAGGGGCTGGACCCCTTACTGGAATGAGCTGAAAATCGGTAGATTGTCTGTACTCACTGCTCCAGACAAAACCCAGAAACCATGAAGCAAATGCACCACCTCCGAAAAACCACCACAGAAGCCCTCCTCAAGGAAAACGCTGTCTCTCCCAAGCACAGCGCAGAGGCCCAAGAAGAATGCTGGAAAAGGGCCACAAATCCCTCTGCAAAACTCTCCAACTGAATAGACAATCCTCATTTGAACCACGCTGAAAACTCGAAAATCCCCACAGGAAGGCCTCCTAGCTCCAAGCTCGTCCTCCCTCCGAGCTGCACGATCCTCCAATGAGACCCAGCTCCTCTGCAAAACGTCCACCCAAATCTCTTGCAAATCAACTGCTGAAACTGAAGGAATACCTTGCCCGAGCAGGCACTCAAAGTCCCCCGGAGCCAAGGGCAAGATCTTCAACCGGAGACACTCAGTGGCACTAAACAGTGCTGCAGACCGACTAAACAACCGGCGTGCTCAAGTAGACAGAAGTCTAGCTCACAATATCATCAACATATCAATAATGCCAAATGGAGTGAAACCCCCACCTTTTATAGTGCTAGCTCCCCTCAAAACCCTAATTGCGTCCATAAGCTCCTCCTATGCCTGCGCAATTGCCTCTAGAGCCTACGTGAGGCCTCTCTCATGTAAAGTGTGGACCCCCAAGGCTTTCCTTTAAGTTACAACGTTACTCTACTAGGAAGCACTTTATTTTATTAAAGTGAGTTGACCCCCTCTTTCTCACTTTTATTTATTAATTTAACTATAGGCGGCAAAACTATACAAAAATGAAATATTTCAATTAGCGGTGCTAATTAGGAATATTACAATATATGAGCATACCATGAAGAGACAACGTTATACAATGAGCTGTGAGACAAGAAGATGAACATATAGCCAAGAATAATGTATAGCAGCAAAAGAGTGTACAAGTCTTGAGGAAACAATCTCTCAAGAAAGGCAATGCAAGCCTCAATAATACATGTACATGAATATGAAGGAACAGTGCTATTTCCGCATAAACCCAAGCTATAAGGACACAGTCTACGATTAGAATGCTGCTGCAAAATGATATCAATACATGAATATGACAATATATGGCTCAGATACAATAAGGGAGCAAAGCTTTAACCCTTAGAAACAACAATACATCAATCCTCTAAAGGATTGGCTGAAACATACAAAATGGCAAAAATGCCGGAGTAGCTAGCAGCTACTGTAACTCAGGAACTAGAAATATGTAGAGAAGGCTGAATAAGATGAAAAGATCTGAAGTAAACCTCCTCCAATGGATCTCCAAAGTGGAAGGCTGATTCTTACACTTGAGATCTCACCCTCCAATCAATCTACAAAACCTCGCAGCAAATGCATTATGAAAATAACGCAACTATTGGAGAAAACTATGCAGTAGGGGCAAGAATATGCGTTGGCCTAATGCCAAGATCTGCAAATAAGCTCTCAAGCTTCCAAATTGATCCTCCAAAGGCAAGAAAGACTCCCCTTCTGAAAAACAAGCAATGGAAGAGGTGTTGTGAAGTCTCCGCTGCAACACCCTACAACACAGTATTATGCTGCTACAGCAATAACGCTGTCTTGGAGGACGATGCTTCGGTCTTGAGCCAAAATACTGATGGGACAACCTCACCCGAGCAGGCACTCGAAGTCCCTCGGGGCTGAGGGTGAGATCTCCGAACAGAGACACTCGGTGCACTAAACAGTGCTGCAGACTAGTTAAACAACCAACATGCTCAAGAAGTCGAAATGACCAACTCAATATCATAAACATATGCATGAATCGTAATGGCTCTCCTCTCCATATATAGCAAGTGAAGCTTCTCCATGGGCCCTACTTCGAATTAGGGTTTCCCTTCCTCTAGAAGCTTCCCTCCTACATTGTCATGTAGTGCTTTCCACCTCATAACCTGCGTTGGTTGACTTGGTCAACCCTCTTTGCAAATATCTCCTTTCACACATGAGGGTGTGAAATCTGGTTCCAGGACTGATCCCTTTTCATACTAGAGAGATTTTATTTATGTTTTTATTATCCTTGGGCCTCCTTACCCAATTATTCATCTCCTAAATGAATTTAGACAAAATTTAATGTTCCAATTTATTGAAGAAAAATTTGGAACATTACATAGACAAAAACTTGCCATTATTCTGAGACGTCTTTCAAGGCTAATCTCACCATCTCCGTAGCCTAAGGCACTGACCCTACAGCTGCCAGTTGATCTCAGACTTCTTGAAGCTTCGTAAGGAAGGGATCTATGCACTCCCACTTCTATATCCTCGAGGATCTCATCTTCTCCCCCAAGTACATCTTTTGTTGCTCGGAAGATCCCTGATATAACTTGGCCAATGCATTCCACGTCTCTTTGGTTGTGCCTTTGCCTGCCATGTGAAATACAACGTGATCTCTCACTCCATCGAGGATCAACCTCTTGCCCTTCGCCATATCCTTCTTGTAAGCTTTCAATGGATCCAGATCTGTGGGGACAAATACCACATTATCGATGAAGGCTTTAAGATTGTGCTGATCGAAAAGGAAGGAGATCCTTGCCTTCCAGATCACATAGTTGGATGCACCCTCCAATCGATCCTGTTCTCTCATCCTAGTAGATGCCATCTTGCCAAATAGGTGTTGAATTGCTCCCTCTCTCCTTTGTGCAGCTATTGACTAGCTCTACGCACTCCATGCTAGAGTAAGTAGATCTTCTCCCGGCTACTGCTACTCTGTAGCGAGAAATCAAATTCCTTGGCTCAAAATTCTCTAAGGAATAAATTCCCTCAATGTGCTCCTTCTTCCCTCTTCTAACGCTTTTCTATAGTAGTAAACTGTTGCATAAATTCTGCTTCACAGCTGAAGAACTGCTCTGCACTGCTCCCTCTAGCACTAACAAAATTAGATTTGGAAAATCTTTTTCTCTGTCGACTCACTTAGAGAAGGATTTTTCCATGAAAATATTTCCCTCCTGGCACTGGACTACGCTCCCCTTCTAGGGCTTCGATTTTCTGCCTACACACCTCTTCGAGCTCCCTCTTCTGCTCAGGGCTGACCTCTTCCTACTTTACCTGCACTCTGATACCATGTGAAAATTCCTAAATCTGGAATCCTATTGCAGCAACTAGAAAATATTCACCTAATTGTTAATTTTAACTTAACAATTTATTTGCAGTTTAATCGACAAACACTGAATACATCACACTCCAACCTACAAAAAAAAAATACTGCGGAAACAAATATATAGCGCAGGAAAGAAATAAGCACACAATTGAGACCGTTATTTTTGGACAAATGTCCTAGGAAAAACCCAATGCGGGAAAACCGGTGCAGCAGCTGAGGGTTTGTATTATTATGCAGTAGTTTCTGAATACAAGTCTATGACTGTCGAAACCGACAATTCATACAAAGGAAAAACTGACAAATAAATCTCGTGAGAAAATCTTACTCTACCACGGGAATTCGGCACTGACCTCATCTCGAGATGAGTTGCTCTGTGCTGCCTCTGTGCAGTGACTGCGTCACCCTATGCAGTCTTTGCGTCACAACTCGATGCAACCTTCCCTCTTGCCATTGGATCTTCTTTTGATTGGAAATGAGGCTCTACTAACCTCTACAAACTCCCTATGAATTCTGGCACTGACGCTCGACTGTTTCCTCAACAAAATTTTGGACTCCCTCTGAAGCTCTACGCTGCCTCTGCGTGGAACTGCACAGTCTCTGCGGATTTTACTGCCTTCTCTGCCTTGCACTCTCCGGATCAGGAATATCTTCCACTAGACAACTATTTCTGCCCCTCATTGCAAGAAATCACCCTCCGACATCTAATGCGCTGCTCTCTCGAGAATTCGATCTCTAGATCTCTCACTCGATGTGCTCTCCAAGTGCCCATCGAGCTTCTTCTTATAATCTTCTCGTTGAACATTCAACGGCCCAGATTAAATCCTAATAAATGGCTCATATCATGTTGACTCGATCTCCATATTTTTCAAGAAGTTTCACACCCAGTTTAATTAATACCCTTTAATTTTTATAATTTCCTAAGTTTAGACTTAGGCATCCATTTAAAATAATTAATTGTTTTAATTAAACTGTCTCTAGGTGGAATTTCCCAAAACGATTTCTAGGTCTTGGAGAATGCATGTGTCCTAGCCTCCATGCAAATTCTTGAGGCTAGAGGACATTCGATGCTACAAGAAATCAACATGCCTTGGCCAAATTCAGGCAATATTTGGTGGGTGATTGGTTCAAAGTGAAGACTGAACATAACATTCTTCGATTCTTCCTAGAGGAGCATACATTGCAAGGGAAGCAACAAAAGTGGGTGAGTAAGCTCCAGGCCTACGATTTCGAGATTGAATATGTTAAAGGCAAGCACAACATAGTAGTAGATGCACTTTCTCAGATGCCCGCAACACTATTTTTGTTGGTTGTTACTCGTGATTGGAAGGCTCAACTTTTGGTTGAGTACTCCAAGGATAAGCAGGCTTGTGAGATATTGGATGGCACAGACGGTGATGACAGTTTAAAGGTGTGAAATTTTTTGAATCTACACCAGAAATCCTAATGCATTAAATCTGATTTGCATTACCTACTTGCTTTATTTAAATTACAAGTTATTTTTGTGAATATTCAGTAAAAATACTAATGCAAGCACACTGTATCCTACACAATTATACAAATCAAGTACTAAAAAATAAGTAGAACAATCAGACAAGGACACATGTATTTTTCGGACAACTGTCCCCGGATAAACCCAATGCGGGAAAACCGGTGCAGAAGATCTGAGGGTTTATATTATTATGAAGATTTCTGAATACAATCTAGGGTGCCAAATCCGGCTAACCTAATAGAGAAAATCCTTGACAGAAGTACCTCTATCTGGAGACAGATGTTTTGGAAGATCCAGTGGTAGAATGAAGAAATCCGCAGGTGACTGCGTAGTCCCCAGTGTTGCGTAGCGATGGCTGCAACTAGCTCTGCGCTGAGACTGTATCACCTCTCCTAGTGGCTATATCACCCTCTCCGTGAGCCTTCCCAACTCAGCGATCGATCTGCTAGATGGCTGCCCAATCTGCTTCACAGGAACCCTAGCGTAGCTGATCTAGTGACTGCATGACCTTCTTTGGCTCTGTGTCACTCCTGCATGAGCCCTGCTGGCTCTGCGTCACCCTCTATGAGCTGTGTTGTCCCTCTTGGTGCTGATATTCTTCTCTGCAATTGTATTATCGGCCTTGGATGAAAATCCTACTGTCGAACTATGTTGGAAAAAATTATATATGACAGAGCAATGGAACACATAAAATATGTGAAAACACAAACACAAAAAACATATAAAACAAGAGATACACAGATATACGTGGTTCACCTAATTTGTGCTACGTCCACCCCGAACAACCAGTGCTTCCTTTATGTTATCTAGCAAGATGAAGAGAGACAACCTACAGAAGATTTGCTATAATATCCTTTACTCTCTCTCACAGACCCCCTTTCTGTTTCTCACTCATAATACACATACAATACCCAGCCACAATACAATACCCTCATACGAAACGAGGGGTTTCCTTCTAGTGCAAAAAACCCTACATTAAACATAACTTCTACCGTCAGATCATCTTCCTAATGAACGGCCCAAATTGACCACAAAATTACAATATTTTACAAGGCAATTTTACATCTATTTTTAGCTTCGGGGGTGTTGACCCTGAAACCCCCACCGGGGGACCGCTAGCCCTTGGACTCCCCAGCCGAGGGGGATCGCCCCCATGGACCCCAGCGAGGGGGACAAGTCCCCCTCGCACCCCCCCCCGTGTGGAGGGGTGTATAGTCTTCCTGGGGTATACATCTGGCTGAAACAAAGACCTCTGAATCAAGATGAAAATCAGGCTCCACACCCAACAATCTCCCACTTGGAGACTGATTGTAGCAACTCCACTACTGCTTCATTTGATAGACAATGACTCCACTTTCGACCTGGTTTTTTCTCATCTTCATCATCATATTTGAATACCAATTGAAACTGAGAAGAATCTTAGTTTCTCTCTGGTTACAACTTTTTTTTAACATATCTGCAAGATTTTGGCTATTGTGTATCTTTTCCAGCTTCAACTGTCCATCTTCCAAGACTGATCGTATGAAATGGTACTTGAGCTATATCTGTTTAGTCCTAGAATGAAATGATGAGTTTTTTGCAAGATGAATGGCAATTTGGATGTCACTGTATAACCTTCCCATCTCCTGCTTCTTACCGAATTCATCCATAAACCTTTGTAACCAAATCATTTCTTTACTAGCCTCTGTAGCAGCAACATACTTTGCTTTTGTTGTTGAAAGTACAACAACACTTTGCATTTTTGAAATCCAACTGACAGATGTTCCACCTACAGTAAATACATACCTTGTAGTGCTTCTCCTGTTATCTCTATCACCTACCATATTTGCATCAACATATCCTTGTAGAGCAATGTTTGAACCACCAAAGCATAATGCTTGATTTGTGGTACCTCTCAAATATTTGAAAATCCATTTCATTGCCATCCAATGTTCTTTTCCTGCACTGTTCAGGTACCTGCTTACAACTCCCACTGCATATGCAATATCAAGTCTTGTGTAGACCATTGCATACATTAAGCTTCCAACTGCTGATGCATATGGAACTTTAGACATATAATCCATTTCTTCTTGGGTCTTGGGGCACATCTTCTTAGTAAGTTTGAAATGGCTAGCCAAAGGTGTACTAACTGGTTTTTCATTTTGCATATTAAATCTTTCCAACACCTTTTGTATGTACTCATTTTGAGACAATGTTAATTTGCGATTTTTCCTGTCTCTAGTTATTCTCATACCAAGGATTTGTTTTGCAGCTCCCAAATCCTTCATTGCAAATGAATTTTTTCAATTTTATTTGAGTACATTTATTTCTTTGTGATGTTAGACCTTACACAAGTATGTCATCTACATACAATAACAATATAATATATCGTCATCGGCATCGTTTTTCACAAACACAACATCTGAGTGATCTCCATACAACTTTGTTCAAATATAAACCTACTGGGTCTTAAGGTCACCTGCCCGGAGTCTGTTTTAAGCCATACAAACTCTTTTTTAACTTGCACACTAATTTTTCCTTCCCTTTGACCTGATATCCTTGTGGTTGCTGCATATATATCTCTTCCTCCAAATATCCATGGAGAAATATTGTCTTTACAACTAACTATTCAAGATACAAATCTTCCACTGCTACAAGACTTAAAATAGTTTTGATTGAAATCATCTAAACAACAGGAGAAAATATTTCATCAAAGTCAATACCTTTCTTCTGTGCAAATCCCTTCACACCACAAGTCTAGCTTTGTACCTATGTTTTCCTCCATCTTCTTCCTTCAGCCTGTAAGTCCATTTATTCTGCAATGTTGTTTTACCTGCAGGCAACCTGACTAAGTCCCAAGTCTGGTTATGTATTAAGAAGTCCATCTCTTCTTTCATGGCTAGCTCCCACTTCTTCCTGGTTTCAACCTGCATTGCTTCTTCATAACATTCGAGTTCTCTAGAATTAGTCAACAATAAATAATACAATGAAGGATAGTATCATTCAGGGGGTCTACTTATCCTGGTAGATCTTTTGACACCACTTTTAGGTGTTTGAGGTACCTATTGTTGTTGTGGTGGTTGTTGTTGTTGTGGCTGTTGATTATTATTATTATTTTCAGGCACCTTTACTTTTTTTGTGATCTCATCAAGAACTGTGTATTCTTTGTTTTCTTTTTCCTGTTTCTTTTCCTGCAATTGATTTTTATACAAGACCTTTTCATTGAATATTACATCTCTAGTCCTAATGATTTTGTGATTTTCATAATCATATAAGCGATAACTAAAATCATTAACACTATATCCAATAAAGGTACATTTCTTTGTTTTTACCTCAAGCTTTGTTCTATTTTCTTTATTAATATGGACAAAGGCCTCACAACCTAAAGGCTTTAAAAAGGAGTAGTTTACCTTTTTACCTGTCCATGCCTCCTCTAGAATACCACCATCCAAGGAACTTGAAGGTCCTCTGTTTATTAGATAAACAACAGTATCTACAACATCTACCCAAAATTGAAAAGGCAATCCTGCATACAATCTCATGCACCTTTCATGCTCCATGATTGTTTTGTTCATCCTTTCTGGCACACCATTTTCTTGTGGTGTTCTTGGAACTGTCTTTTCTCTGCGAATTCCATGCTCTGAATAGTACCTATCAAACTCTTTGCTGCAATATTCACCTCCATTGTCTGATCTCAGACACTTCAACTTCTTTCCTGTCTCAATCTCAACCAAAGCTTTCCATTTCACAGCAGATGAACAGACCATTTATTCTGGTTTACAATGTCCAAGTTTACATCATCACATGGTTAATGAGGACACCAGAGCAACCGAGATATGATATTCCTAGCAAGACCCCATATCCGTATGCACAACCTCTAATTTTTCGCTCTTCTTTTCTTTCCCAACTCTAAGAAATTTGACTCTCTTTTGTTCTCCATAAACACAATTCTCACATAAATCCAAATCAATATTCTTCAAACATGGAAACAAGTTTCTTGAGTGAAGACTCTTCATCCCCTTCTCATTCATGTGTCCGAGCCTATATTGCAATGTTACTGTTTCAGTTAAATATTTAACTATTATAAATGTCATTTATATGAAATATAATGCAACAACTTTTTCTCCTTTTTGCTATTGCCATGTTCTTTTAGTGACCTTCCATGTTTTGTCCAAAATTGTCACACAACCCTTCATCGCTCAATCACTCATTGAAACTGTTTTTTCTTCGGGGATATGAACATGCCTTACTCTCCTTGAACCATTTACCGGCATTTCTTGACAGTTTTACAAGAATCCGTATCCATTCAATGATTTTGCTGTGTTTATCATCACCCAAATGAACTTGTCCAAAATATCCTTGAATATAGTCATGAAAATATTTCTTATCAGGTGTGGCATGGAATGAAGCCCCTGAATCTACAACCCAAGAATCAGTAACATTTTCGAAAGAAAGAATCAAAGCATCTTGTAACACATCACCTGTCACATTTGCTTCATGATTGTTTTCTTGCTTTGTGTCTCCTTCTTTTCCCTTCTGAGATCTACAATCTTTTCTGTGTGTCCCCGTCTTCTCGCATTTCAAGACACTATCCCTGATTTGTATTTGGGTCTGCCTTTCCTTGATTTACTGAGATATGCTGAGCTCTTTCATCTTTCCATTTTTCTTCCCCTAGTCTCTGCACTCAAAGCATTACTCGATGTCTCACCGGAGTTTTTCTGTCACATTTCCTCTCTAAGGATAGCACCGACAACATCATCAAACTTTAAAGTACTAGATCTAGAGAGAGAGTTACTAATGGCCATAACTAAACCATTCAAACTTTCTGGCAATGAGCACAAAAATAACAGAGCCCTAACTTCATCATCAAAGTTTACCCCTACAGCATTTAACTAACTGGTAACCGTATTAAATTCATTTAAATGGTCAGCAACAGATGCACCATCCGACATCTTCATATTAAATAAATGTTTCATAAGAAATACCTTATTTGAGGCCGAGGGTTTTTCATATAGTTTCACCAACGCGTTAATTAAACCCTCTGTTGTTGTTTCCTTTGAAATATTGAAGGCTACCGACGCCGCGAGGCACAACCGTATTGTTCCAAGTGCCTTTCTATCGAGAATCTCCCATTCTGCATCTGTCATACTCGACGACTTCTTTATTTTTCTGCTCAATGGTAGGTACAGATATTTCTGATATAGATAATCTTCCATCTGCATATTCCACAACGGATATTTTTGGCTGTTAAATTTCTCAACCCTAAACCTACCATCTTCCTCCATTACTCCCACTCGAACCAGGAACCCTTCTTTCCTGCGAGTTTATCAGCCAAGTAGACCTTCAGCTATGATACCAGTTGTTAGAAAAAATTATATATGACAAAGCAATGGAACACATAAAATATGCAAAAACACAAACATAGAAAACATATAAAACAAGAGAGACACAGATATACGTGGTTCACCCAATTTGGACTACGTCCACCCCGAACAACCAGTCCTTCCTTTATATTATCTAGCAAGATGAAGAGAGACAACCTACAACAGATCCACTGTAATATCCTCTACTCTCTCTCACAATCCCCCTTTTTGTTTCTCGCTCATAATACACATACAATACCCAGCCGCAATACAATACCCTCATACGAAACGAGGGGTTGCCTTCTAAGGAAAAAAACCCTACATTAAACATAACTTCTACAGTCAGATCATCTGCCTAATGAACGACCCAGATTGAGTACAAAATTACAATATTTTACAAGACAATTTTACATCTATTTTTAGCTTCGAGGGCACTGCCCCCGAAACCCCCGTTAGGGGACCACTGGCCCCCGGACCCCCCAACTGGGGGATATCGGCCCACCTGCGTGGAGGGGTGTATAGTCTTCCTAGGGTATACATTCGGCTGAAACAAAGACCTTTGAATCAAGATGAAAATCAGGCTCCACACCCAACAAAATGCCCCTCACTGCACTGAATTACTCATATTTGATCTTCGTACGAGCACTGCTCTGTCAAAAGAATTCAATCTCGAAATTCAGTCTCTCTGTGTGTTCTCCAATAGACCCCAAGCCTTTCCTTTATACTTTTCTTGTTGATGAATCAACGGTCGTGATCTAATCTCTAATCGACGGCTAAGATTAGAAAAGTCTTAATCTTCGTCATCTAGAACATTCTCACCCACATGTTAAATTAATTCACTTCAATTATTTAATTTCCCTAAGTTTAGACTTAGGTCCCCATTAAAATAATTAATTATTTGAATAACTTAAGCTCCAGGTGGAATTTCTCCAAACGATTTCTGGGTCTTGGATATCTCATGTGTTCTAGCCCCTCCACAAAGTTTCGGAGCTAGATCACATCCGATGCTACCCAAAAAAATCAACACTCCCTCTTAGTGAGGAATGTGCTCTAATAATACTCCAATACCAAAAGCATTACCATGATCCACGACATCGGTCCTCTGCGCTGCTGATGCTCGAATGTTGCCCCTCATCCACTGCACTATAGCCTTCTGTACTATTGCCCATGATAGTGCCACTTATCACTGCCTCATCTATACTGCAGCTCCCTCTTACATGCTGCATCATACTTCCCATAACATTTCAATTGCTAACTCCTGCAATCCAAATCAGTTGCTGAGAGTTAAGCAACTGAAAAATCCACCCAAAAAATTGACATACAAGTTAGTCTGGATGTATCTCGATGGTGAAGCTCCCTCTGCTGCTAATTCTGCGCTGACCGTCTAATGCTCTGCGTTGTTGCTGCTCTACACTGCGCTATTAAAGTCCATCAACCACTGCACTACTGCTACTACGCTATTGTTGCCTCTTCTCTGCGCTGCTTCAGTCTTCAGCGTCCTAGCTCTTCCATTGTGGCTCCATCCTCCTCACACAAATTGACTCCAGTCATCCCGTTACTGTCATTAAGGGCTCCGTAGCTCGTATGTGATCCAAGAGTTTGGGCACCTCAAGGATCCTGCGCCCAACACTCTGCAGTTCAAAGAACTCAGATCAATGTCGCCCCACCTCTTCTCTCGAGGCACATGAGCACTCATGGAAACATCGTCATCATCCCCATCATCGTCCTTTGCTGCAACAGCCTTCGAATCAGACTCTTCTTTTCCCTTCTTCTTCTAAGGGCATTATGTGGCAAAATGTCCCAATTATCCACACCTAAAGCATCTAACCTTCGAGAGGTCCTTCTTCTTCCTTCTCTGTTGCCCATGTTATCCCTTAGATGCGAGAGCCGCATCTTCCTCTTCCTCCTTCTTGATCTTGATCCTTGTTCTACTGCTTCCCGCCTTGGTCAACCTTCTGATCTCTTCTTGTCGAAGAGCTGCCCACATCTCCTCCCAGTTTGGAAGAGCTGCTCTACCCAAAATACCTTGGACAAAGGTTTCCCATTCTTCCGTGACTGCATTCAGGGTAGTCCTGACCATAAGTTCATCATCAGGTGTAGCCCCTACAGAAGCCAGCTGATCTCGAATCACTCGCAATCTGATAAGGAAGGGGTCGATATCCTCGCCCTTCTGCATTTGAAATAGTCTCAGCTGATCCTCAAGCAACATCCTCCGCTGGACAGAGGTTCCCTTGTACATAGTGGTCAAGGAAGTCCACATATCCTTTGCCGTATTCTTCTCGGCAATATGTGGGATCACACGATCCTTGACTCTGTCCATGATCAAGCGTTTTGCCTTTGCTTGAGCCTCCTCGTACTTCTTGAGAGGATCAACATCAGCAGGAACAACAACTGCATGCAAGACATGATCCTTGATGCGATATTCATCCAAAAGTGACAGGATCCTAGCCTTCCAGATGACAAAGTTGGATGCTCCATCCAACCTGTCCTAATACCTCAGTCCAGGTGCAGCCATCTCTGCTCAAAAATGTCGAACTGGTTCTCTTCTTCCTCTTTTGTTGCTGCGCCAACAAAACTCAAATCTTGGTTTCTTTGGCACTAGAAACCCTCTAAGGAACAAGCTCCCTCTGAAACTCGATTTCCTTCACAGAAATCCTTCTGCCAATTGATGTCGAATCAGTCCTCTCCGATCACTCTTTGATATTGATCAAAACTGGATCTAGACTTCTTGGCAAGAAGTCTTCTAAGGAACTGCTTCCCTCTACTTTGCCACTGCCCCACCAGACACTGTTCTGCACCAACAGAAACAATGCCCCACCAGAAACTCCTGAAGAAAATGAACTACTCTTCCAACCACGGCAACTGAAAAGAATGAGGCTCAAAACCTTTGCGCTGGCCCAGCAAACACTACGTTGCCTCTACGTCGCTACAACGTCACCCTAGCTGGTTGATGCAGGCTTTGCGGGAGCCCCTCTGGCGACTGTGTCACCCTTCATTACCTCTTCTGGATCTGCGTTGTCACTCAGGACAACTGTTTTCCTGCAGCAAAATTTTCCCTTCGTCTCTTCGCTGACGGCTTCAGCTCTACTTGATCTGCAATAACTCTAATACCATGTGAAAATTTCTGAAACTACACCAAAAATCCTACTGCAGTAAATCTGATTTGCATTACCTACTTGCCTTATTTAAATTACAAGTTATTTTTCTGAATATTCAGTAAAAATATTAATGCAAACACGCTGCTGCCTACACAATTATACAGATCAAGTATTGGAAACTAAGTGGAACAATCAGGCAAAGGACACACGTATTTTTCGGACAAATTTCCCTGGAAAAATCCAATGCGGAAAACCGGTGCAGCAGATCTAAGGGTTTATATTATTATGCAGATTTCTGAATACAATCTAGGGTGCCAAATCTGGCTCACCCAACAGAGAAAATCCTCGGCAGAAGTACCTTTATCCAAAGATAGATGTTTTGGCAGATCTAGTGGCAGAATAAAGAAACCCCACAGGTGACTGTTCAATCCCCAGTACTGCGTAGCGATGGTTGCAGCTAGCTCTGCGTTGAGACTGCGTCACCCTCTCCGTGAGCCTTCCCAGCTTAGCAATCGATATGTCAGATGGTTGCCCGATTTGCCTCACAGAAACCCCAAGTGACTGCGTCACCCTCTCTAGCTCTGCGTCACTAGTGCGTCAGCCCTGTTGGCTCTGTGTCACCCTCTCTGAGTTGCACTGTCCCTCCTGGTGTTGATCTACCTCTCTGCAATTGTATTCTCGGCCTTGGATGAAAATCCTGTTGCCGAATTGCCCCTCACTGCACTGAATTACTCATATTTGATCTTCATCCGAGCACTGCTCCGTCAAAATAATTCAATCTCTAAATTCAGTCTGTGTGTGTGTTTTCCAACTAACCCCAAGCCTTTCCTTTATACTTTTCCTTTTGATGAATCAACGACCATGATCTAATCTCTAATCGACGGCTAAGATTAGAAAAGGCTTGATCTTCATCACTTAGAAAAATCTCACCCACATGTTAAATTAATTCACTTTAATTTTTTAATTTCCTTAAGTTTAGACTTAGGGTCCCCATTAAAATAATTAATTATTTGAATAACTTAAGCTCCGGGTGGAATTTCTCCAAACAATTTCTGGGTCTTGGATATCTCATGTGTTCTAGCCCCTCCACAAAGTTTCGGAGCTAGAACACATTCAATGCTACCAAAAATAATCAACATAGGGTGGTGGATGACGTGATATATTACAAGGAACGGATATACCTAGTGCCTAGAACTCATCTCAAGGAGAAGATTATGCAGGCAGCTCATGACTCCCCTCTAGCAGGACACCTGGGGTTCCTCAAGACATCTCGTGACATCTGAGAGAAACTCTCTTGACAGGGGCTCAAAGGGGATGTATTGAGGCATGTACAGGAGTGTGTGGTCTGTCAGAGGAAGAATTTGGAGTAATCACACCCCGCAGGATTACTACAACCGCTCCCCATTCCAAAGAGGAGGTGGGAGAATGTGTCCATGGACTTCATCATGGGGCTTCCGAATGCACAAGGGCGAGATTGTATCTATGTTGTGGTCGACTGATTGACCAAGTTCGCTCATTTCTTTTCCATCCCATCAAGATCTTCAGGCTCTCAGGTGGCCGAGTTGTTCTTTAGGGAGGTTTTCTGGCTACATAGTCTCCCAAATAACATAGCTAGTGACAGGGACAGTAGATTCATGGGGGCTTTCTGGCAGGTGTTGTTTCGGTTGGTAGGGATCAAGCTTACACCGAGCACCAACTATCACCCACAAAAAAATGGGTAAACCGAGATCGTGAACAAGTGGTTGGAAGGGTACCTACGCAACTATGTGACGGGATAGCAAAGAGCATTGGTGAAGTGGCTTCATCTGGGAGAGTTCTACTACAACACCACTTATCACTTATCGATTGGTATGTCCCCTTTTTGAGCATTTTATGGATATGATGCACTTTCTTTTTCTGACATGATATTTGGAGACAGCAAGGCCCCAGGGTCAAAGGATTGGGTTCAAGGACAATTTGTAGGTAGCACAAAATCAACAAAAGATGTATGCTGACAGGCACAGGATGGAGAGGTAGTTTGAGGTGGCAGACATGGTCTACCTACGCTTGCAGCCTTACCGACAGTCTTCACTGAAACAGAAGGGGGCAGAAAAATTTCGATCATGCTTTTATGGGCCATACAGGGTGACCAGGAGGGTCAAGAAGGTAGCCTATGAGCTAGAGTTACCTTCAGAGAGTCAGATTCACAATGTGTTCCATGTCTCATGCCTGAAAAAAGCATTGGGGCAGCAGATTACTGTAGCTACTAAGCTGCCTCTGTTGGATGATGATGGGTACCTAGTATTGACACCGGAGACCATAATGGAGACACAGGAGAAGAGGTTGAGGAATCAGGTCATCCGGGAGCACTTGGTCAAGTGGAAGGATTTTCCAGACGAGTATGCCACTTGAGAGATTGAGAATATCTTACAACATCCAACTTTGTAGTTGTTTGGGGACAAGCAACATCTGGGAGGGGAGGACTGTAATGTCCCTTCCTAAATTTTTTTTTAAGGAGAATCACAATTTTGCCAATTTTATCATTTTGGGGCCTAAGGTAATTTTTGGGAAAAGACTTAGGACAAAGGGGGTCGAAATATTTTCCTTGGTGGAATTTTGGGGCCACTCCTCCACGAAATATGCACCCCGTTGATAGAGAAATTCGATTGGCTAAGGAGGGAGCTCAAATTGCATGGTGAAGAGGGGCCCACATGAGGAAAGGGATCAAAAATTATAAATAATAGGAACACAACATCGTTTGGGGACTTTTGATCATTTCAAATCTAATTGTACTCTAGTTGTTTAGCTGAGTTACATAGTGTTGTTGAGCACAAGAGTTTCCCAAGGAGGAACCTCAACCTCTCTTTGGTGGACTTCGAGTACCACCCTAGGAAGGGAATTTCATTTATCTTTGGAGGTTGGGAGAGAGACCACGCAAGTACCACGAATTTTTGGGATTAGTTGGGATGCAGGAAAGGAGCCATGCAGTTCTTGGTGGAGTGTGGTGCCAGAGTTAGAAGCTATACTATTGCTAGGAAATTTCTTGACCAAATTCCAGGTGAAGGGGAAGGATTTCAGGTGCAAAAGGGTGTCTTTCACAGCAGTACAAAGTTCTGGTGATTGGGCCTGCATCATCTTGCCCAGGATTGCACAGTCATTTGTTGCGGGCTGAGTGTGGGGAGGCTTGAGAGAAGGATTGAAGAGCCGGGGTTGTTTGGAATTGGATTGGAGGGGATTTTTGGGGATTTTCTATCCCCTTTGAGGAGCAGCAAGCACAATATATGCTACAGGTGACATTTTTTGGCAGCGGAGAAGGGCCAAGCATTTGGGGGTCGATTTTGGAGCATCAAAACTAGGGAAACCCCTTTATGGGTTTTCTGGGTTTGGGGTGAGGAGTTTGGGATTAATTTGATGGAATTTTCTGAGCAGTTTTGGAGGCACAAACAGGGGTTGCATTCAGCCATCAGTGCCCTTCTTCAAGGGCCAGCACAGACTTCTAGGTGGGATATTTTCTACATCACTTGGGACGCTGATAGGCATTCACCTAGGGCTTGTAGCTTGCTTTAAGCAAGCCCAGATGCACTCTTTCCAATCCATATTGTAATTCCACAGTATATATAATAAAATTGGCCCATTTGGCGTGTTTTGGAGCATTTCAAGTTATATGTCTGATGTGAAATTTTTGTGTTGAATGCGCTGCATGTGTTTGTTTTTCACTGTAAATTTTCCACTTGGAATATTACATATACCCTATCTAGTTAATATAATAAAGCTGAGTTTATTTCCATTTATCAATTGCCATCTTTTGTTTGTTGCATTTTACTTGCAATTTTTCTATTAAATGGATGGAATTTTTATATGAAGCATTTTGTTGAGTTGAATTCGGAGAATTTGCCAAATTTTTCGTTTGGGATATTACAGAGAAAGTGAGGAAGCCCTCCTAACAGACATTCTGACAACGTTGCAAAGAACTTCTAGTTTTGGAATAAGATTTTCTTTGCATGCTTGACTTACAAAATTCGGTGCCATACATTGGTGCAGGTTATTTTAACATCATTGGTATATGAGAAGCAAAATAATCAGCGGATTATGATGAAAATGCATGGATTAGGAGATGGACCATATTGGATAATTACATATGGTTATTTTTTGGTCCTTTCAATTATCTATATGGTATGCTTCGTTGGTTTTGGCAGTGCTATGGGTAAGCTAAATTTGTCTTGCAGATTTTTTAATAGAATGATGAAATATTATCCCTGGTTCAGATTTCATGTAAACCAACTCCTTTGGTGCAGGGTTGAACTTTTTCAGGTTGAATGATTACAGTATACAGATTGTATTCTATTTCATCTACATTAACTTACAGATAGCACTTGGATTTTTAGCAGCAAATGCTTTCTCTGATGTTAAAACGGCTACAGGTAGCATAGTCTATGTCAGAAATGAAACTTTTTTCATTATTTGGTCAAATTTGTATGGATTAATTGTTCACCAGCATGGGTACTTTGCTTCTATTCACACATTATGATGTCTGTGCTAATCTTATTTTTTAATTTGGCAGTTGTCGGATATCTTTACATCTTTGGCATTGGACTATTAGCAAACTTCCTTTTTATATCCTTTGCAGAGGATATGAGTTTTCCAAGTAAGTCTCGGTATGCTCAAGGACTTGTTGAAGGCATAGAAAGTAATCCAAACTGTAAAATACTATGGGGATTACAAGTGTTCAAACTTAGAAGGTTTTAGAATAGGGACAGATTGCAACAATTGGAACAGTTTTGTAAATAAGGTGGTAGACTTGATTTTTCAAATATGGCTGATTACAAAAACCAGAGTATTCTGGTTATTATATTTTTTCCCTATGTTAATCCTTATTAGCTGGCTGCCAGGTAATAAAATATGTCTTGAACATGATGTTGCTTTATTCATGCTTCAAAAATTTATCTTTTAGAGCTTAAATAAAATAATGTTCATTATAACAAACTCTCCCAACTATGAATGATATCATTACATACCAAATTTATGTTACTAATATTTGATTATTTATCTATGTATGCTTTGAAGGAAACACATATTTCAATTTCAAGCACTTTGACTAAAACCTTCAAAGAATTTCATTTTCTTTATTTTTTTAAACAGGAATCTGGATCATTGTTATGGAGATTGTACCAGGGTTCTCTTTGTATCGAGGGCTTTTTGAGCTAGCAAATTATGCTTTAATGGGACTCTATCAAGGCACTGTGGGTATGCAATGGAAAAACTTGAATGATCATGACAATGGCATGAAGGAAGTTCTGATCATAATGTCAGTAGAGTGGCTTATTATACTTCCAGGTGCATACTATTTAGATCAAGTAGTTTCATTAGGAAGTGGAATCAGGAGGCATCCTTTATTCTTCTTAGATCACATGAGGAAGAAAAGTAAGCAGTCCATCAGGAGACCAAGCTTAAAACAACAAAGCTCTAAATTGGCAGTGGAGATGGAGAAAGCTGATGTTGCACAAGAGGTGTGACGCTATCACTCTTTGTGCCCCCTTTTGTGTGCATATCTTTTATTTGTCAATAAATAAATAAAAACATTTTTCTCTCTAACAGATCAATTGAAGAGCAGACACAGTCAGCTTTGGGTTGAAAAAATAGTAAATACAAATCATTGGCTTTATGCATTTATAATAAAAATTCCTACTTGAGTTTGTACTATCATTATTAGCTTGCGTTACGTCTTTAAACCTGAACTATTACCGTTTTGTGTTTCATTCGAGAAATTTTCTTGTATCTTTGTACTCACAGTCAAGAAAATTTTTATTTGGAAGGTTTACATGGCTATAGCAAGAACGTACTATGATATCACCTCAGCATTTATATTAACTAGAAACAAAAAAGCTTCAGATATTATTCATAAATATAAAATCCTTAAGCTAAAGAACGAATTTTCATTTCTGAGAACATAAAGGGGATCTTGTAGAGATATTAAGGAAACTAAGAAAATAAGGCCTTTACAATCAAATCCATGGAAAAATCTGAAAGTATCTTAATGCATAAGCAAATTCTATGTCTCAGGTCAAAAAGGCCAAACATGATATGAAGTTTTGGGTTACCTAAAAATTAAAGAATTTGTAATATCTCTTTCGGAATATTTTGTATATTTTGCTGGAAAATTAACTCAACCAAAATTTCACCATTAAATTGTCATTCATTTAACAGAAGATTGCCATGTAAAATAAAACATACAAGTACATGCAATTCCATAATACCATAATGCAAGAAATAAACTCAGCTTTATTATAATATAAACTAGGGTTTACATGCTGAAATGAGAAATAGCTGAGATAACTGAAATAGAACTGGCCTCAAGAATCTGCTGCAATACTGCACTGACCCTCCACCAAAATTGTTTGCAATCAATCACTGCAACCTGTGAATCCTGAATGGATCCACCAAGGGAAGAGATGGGTGCTCGCCCAGTCTCACTAAATCTCCTGAGGGTTTCCGTCCCGGGGCTACCGCTGAGGTATAGAATCAAGTTCTCAAACCTCTCACACTAACAATGATCCAATCGAAAATATCTCCAAATGACCTCCGCTTCTCCTTTTATAGATCTGATGGATAGATCTCCAAGCCTCTAGAAGCATCTTATTTTATTATTTTATTATTATTCGAGAAGATTCTCCATGGACTTTATCTTAGTGACTTTTAATTTAATTCTATTTCACTTAAGTCACTTTGGGGTCTTTCCTCTAATTAATTATTTTTCCTTTAATTAAATGACTAATTGAAGTCATTTTTAATTAAGGAAAATGGTAAATCGCCCACGATACTCTCTCTAGCCACTATAAATCACTTCTCAGCATCCCATCCAGAATATCTCCTCATTCTGGTTCCAACGAGCTATTACGCTGAGGTGTTCCATCAAATAATTTTCTCGGAATACCATCTCGAGCATAACTAATTAATTCAGGCTAAATAGTATGCTAATTTTGAAATTTGTCAGAATGCGACAGAATGAAAGAAAAATTGTGTCGATGATGAAATATGCCAAGCAAATGCCATCAAATCCCATAAAAACTCCTCAAAATTCCCTCGGAACTCTTGATAACACGAACCTGCTCTAATGGCTTGGCCATCCCGTGTCCTGGAAATCCACCTTGGTTGTACTATGGAGGAAAATAAAATTTGGAACATTACAAATCCTCGGCCCCAAGGTTGCTTGTCCTCAAGCAATCCAAATATGTGGACCATCCTGTTGGCCCGATGCAACCGAGACCTAATGCCCAGATCCCATACAAACCGCTAGGTACTTCCATGTCTCTGTGTCAAGCCACCGGAAACAGACCCCTCAATGCCTGGATCCCACACTGATCTCTCACTATCCCTATCATCAGCCAATCCTCTTGGATCCCAATGCCACTATGGCCAATCATCGCCCAAGTCCCATGGCTCAGATTGTGTTGTTGTTCCATGAAACGAATAACAACTCAACAACTCTCTCCAATCCATCCTCTGGCATAGGACGAGGTCAACCTGTTATCACTCCTCCAGATTCCCAAGGCTGAGGAAGGAATCCCAACAGAGGTAACCACAAACCAAGATTTTGACTTGATAGCTAGCCTTATCAAGCCGGAGAGGGCCTCTCCAAAAGGGTCATAGTCAGGAGGGTTGGAGCAATTAGGGTTTAAGGCTAGATAATGAGTTCAGGGGGTTGTTTTGAATTGATTTGGTTGGGAAAATCAGTGGATAATGGAATTAGGTCAAGGAAAGCTAGGTCGGGGAAAATGAGTTAGGGTTGCAGGGATCAATGGGGCAAGGTAGGTACAATGCCGATCACTTTAAGGGAATGGTTATGGAATGGTTTTGAAACTTTAAAAAGGCTGAGAAAAGCAGAAGGGATGTATTTCTGTCAGACAGAAGATAATGAACAAAATATGATCAGTTACCCAAAACAGAGCATGTGCAAGAATGTATTCTGAATTTCAAACTTGTAAAAGATCATAACATAGAAATGAAAGTGACATGAACAATACATTCAAACATATGTGACTGAAGAAGAAACAATGAAAGGCATTCAATACCACAGGTATCCCATAAATGTAGCTGCAACTCCTCTTTATTAGCTTGGCCAAAACTGAGTACAAGTTCCCTTGATCAACTAGCAAAATCAAACTGATTCCAACCTTTGAATAATGTGAAGAACTGAGCTAAATAAACATGAAAACCACCTTCACTCATCCTCAGGGGTCGAATCCATGAGGTGAGGAAGATATTACACAAAAAGCTGAATTGATAGCTAGAGTATAGGATGATCAAAGTGACTCATTCCTATCTCAAGTGAACTGATTCATTACACCTCATTTGCTTGATTTACCTAATGTATTTACCCTAGTAAATAGTAAAAACATGATAATTACGTTCATCTTCATCATTTACATAGGTAAATTCATCATTTCCCAAGATAAAAATCAAAACCGGAGTGAAACTCAGAAAATTTCAGAAAATTGCCAAATGCACCATTTTCTTGTTAAACGCACCCTTTTCCTGTCAAATGTGTCCTCTCTGTTCAAGGCTGAATTTGAGTGCCTTCCTGGTGTCCAAATTTGCTCCAAGATGGCTTGTTGGAAAGCCCTGCAAGTCTACTTTCCAGAACTACCTTAAGTTTGCAAAATGAAGCCCATTTTCCCTATCAAAAATGACTTCTCCCAGGACTGATAAACGCGCAATGACCAAGCAAAAATTGAGGCAGAAACATGGTTTTTTGTCTTTTTTAGTGACCAGTTCTCCTCCAAAAGCTTAGAAAATGCACAGGGTTGATGTCCTCATCATTATTAATCTGTTGGTGGTGGCCATTTTTCCATTAGATGCCTCAAAAAATAGCGTAGCGTCCAAGGTGTTGCGCGTTTAGCAATTTTACTGTGCAAAAAATACCCTTAAAACACAGAAATGTACCAACATGCTAAATTTGCCAAAACTTTGTCAAAATTGGTTGGATATTTTTTTATCATGTGTTTGAGGCATATAATGTCACCTCGGCAAGTATATGTAGCCTCCTTTCTCTTCTTGCTTGGTCAAGTCTTCAATTTTGGCATTGGCTCTTTTGAGCTTGGCCAATGCAATTCTCTCTTTTCGGGCATGAAGTTTGACCTTTGTCCTCAACAAGTAAGTATCCTTGTTGGCCTTCTCTAGCAATTTTTCAAAGTGTAGATTGGCTCTATCAAGCCATGGTTCCCTGTTCTCACTGATTTCTAGGGCAAGCTGTTCATTTAGGGTAAGCTGGTCTACTAGCTCAGCTTCCTTTTGTCTCTCTAGGGCTAGAGCTCTTTTCAACCCTCTAATCCTAGGTCTTTGTCTTGGAGGTTGATCCTCATCATCATCAGGTTCACCAAACTTCTCTAATGTCTCCTCAAGCAAGGCTTTAGCCTTCTCTACCTCCTTTTGTGCTTTGATGCATCTCACCTCATCAATGGTGTGTTTGGTCTTCAGCTGCTCATTTTCATGCTCAAGAAAGTGAATCACATATTTAGCCCTCTCAAGACTAGCTTGGAGCTCACTAATCTTAGCCTCTTTACCTTTGATTACTGCATTTGCGATTTTGTCTTCATCCTCCTCATCTAGGTCAACCAACTAAAATTCCTGCTCTATTTCATGATTGTCCTCCTCATCATGAATCGCTGGCTCTATCACCTTTTCCTTACCTTTATCTACCTGCTGTGTTGATGAAGAAGGCATGGCCCCTTTCACTCTAAGTGAAGCAAACATATGCCTGTAGCCTCTCTGGTAGGTTTTGGGCAATGGCTCAATCTCAACCAAACTAGCCCATTTTGCCTCAATGTCATCATCCCTGCTTGGTGACTCAGAATCATGATGGGATGGTGATGAAGGGTTATAAAAAGGTGAAGAAGAAGGTTCAATGTGAGATGGAGGTGAGTGAGGTGAAGGGAGCTGATCTGGTAATGATGTATGAACAGTAGGCTGAGATGGAGGGATAGATGAGGAAGGATGAGATGATGAAGGTGCATTCTGGTCATGTTGAAAAGGTGGGACAGTGAAAATCTCATTGGATATGAAGGTGTCCCATCGAATGTTTAACTCATCAAGGTGATATATGACTATCATCTTGACAAGGGAGTGGTGAAAGAGACTTTGCGTTTGATGATCATAATCTCTCTTCTGGGCAATAAATGCCATCTTATCAATGCTCTGGTAGAGATCATAAGGTATATGAAGCATTTTGACCCTAGTGAAGTGCATGAGTAGCCGGATATGATAGGAATAGAGTCTAGAAAACCTTCCCTCACAGGTGAAGTATTTCATGGTGATTTTCATCATGGGGACATATCTGTCCAGGAGGTAACAGAAAGGAAAAATAATCTCTCTCATTCTTGTACCTTGGTTTAAGATATGGCTCATAATAATAATGATTCAGATTTCCTTGTTTGAACCATCTTTCCCTAACATTTGGGATCCCAATGGTAGCTGCTATAATGTCAGTGGACATAGTGAAATTGATACCGGCAAGGGTGACCTGTTTGTCATGGAGGTTGGAAATGAATAATCTTGTCAACATAGGATGGTACTGGATCCTTTGCACTTTTTCACAGAACTCAAAACAACCTACATGCTTAAAGCATGCCACGGTGAGGGGAGATGCCATAAGCTCTCTGGTATTTGTTGTTTCATGTCTAATGACTTTCCCTCCTTTTTTATATGACTTTCTCTCCTGTCTTTCTTCCTCCTCACTATGAATTTTGTTCTCCTCTTCAGCCATGATGTTTCTTGGTGTCAAAAACCCTAGGGATATGATGGAATGAAATGAAAGAGTATGAAGTGAAGGGTGATGTGAGGAAATGGAGGAGATGGGAATATGGAAGGGAGATTAGGCAAGTGAAACCCTAGGACTTAGGGTTTTAATGGATATGATTGTTTAGGGAATGGGGATATAAAATTAGGGAGTTGGGAAAATGTTTTAGGATTGTGAGGAAGAGTATATGAAGGTTTAGGGATCAGCTTTGGAATTCAAATTAGTTTTTAATGATCACTAGGGTTTTCTGAACTTAGAAGGAGGTACTAGATTCACTTAAGCAAAATGACACCTCAAATTGATATTTAATAGAATGGAAAGATGAAAAGTTGTTACTTACTGGCATATGGAGGCATGGAGACTCATTGTGGCAAAGTTTTGGCATCAAACCGTGAAGTGTCAATCTAGTAGAGACTTTTTGGAAATTTCTGGGTGAACCGCAGCGACCCAGGAGAACGCGCAGCATCCGAGCTAAACACGCAACATAATTAGAAATTACACTGTGATTTTGGCCAAACGCATAGCGTCCAGGCTAAACACACAACGACCAAGGAGAACGCGCATCGACCCTGTTTTTTCACAACTTCACTGTGAAACCCAAAAATTTCCTCTTTGCTAAGGTTTTGCTTGAGGCTGTATGACACAAATGAGCTTTGTTTTGAAGTGTTGAGGGCTTTTATACTTAAGTAGATTTGATAATGCTTTTGAAAACCCACTTTCCTTATGTTTCACTTTTCACTTTTCAAATTTTCACACTAATGCTCTTTGACTTCTGACTTTTTGTTTTGTAGGTTGATCAGTTGATGGGGTTTGGCTTTTCTTTCCTTCAGTTTGGCATTAATGCTTGAGTTGACAGCTAGGGAATGAAATATTGCATATGAAAAACATAAAATTATATAGGAAATAAAAATAAATTACATCTTTGATTTCATATCAAAATGACATTTTGATATGAAAATCATATGAAATCAAAATTACAACTTAAAAAATATAATATTTACATACTGATGATATTCTGTAGATGGAAATAGAATGTCATTAAGTCACTCTCATTTGTTTTCTGACTTTATTGAGATGGAATAATCCATTTTTGGACCTTGAAAGACAAAACCCTAATGACCTAATGAGACTTTGAATAACCTGATTTCCATGGTTGACTTTAACTGAGACAAGACATGGTGAAATGAGCTTTTCATAGGTGTTATTATGCTCAAGAAGACATGGAAGTGAGTCAGAAAATGTGATTCTTTGAGGGAGAGTGAAGTTTTATTGAGGAAGGCTACCATCAGTGAAACAATTTTTAGCATGACCTAATGGAATGATATTAAAATTTCGGAATGAGACACCTAAAATGAAAATGAAATGAATGATATTGATCACTGATGGCAGAATGCATATTCTGACACTAACACAACCTATGGCATAGGTTGATGTTGGGCTAGTGCTACTAAAATACTAATGGACTGTCGGTCCACAATCCATGGCCCACCGAAACATGCAACAACTCTCTCATCTAAGAGCTCCTGCCGAAATGTGCCCCGAACTAAGAATGATACTCCATCAATAGGATACCAACTCATGATCTCCCGCCAATCTAACACATGGACACCTGTGCAAGGGATAAGTCTACTAAGTTGATAATGGTCCATGCTCAACTCCCCATGCTCTGCCTTGTCAACTAGTAGAATCGGTCCAAGAAGTCCTGCCCCTCTCCCTATAATGGACAAAAGTGGGCAAGCTATGCTACAAGCCTTGTCTATGTACCCCTGGAGAGGGCTGCTGCTTGAAAATGCTACAACTGTGCTGGCCTCCACTACCCCTGTTTACACCTCATCAATGGGTAGACACAAATATGGATGCACTATTGTCTCCCTCGCCGGATAGGAAACTCCACGCTCCTCCAACCTGCCAATCCTCTACAACATTGTCCTGCCATACTCTAGCACCTCCTGAGGAAAAGTGCTTGTAAATGCTTCCATCCTGCTAGTCGTATGTCCAGCTGTCTCCTCCTCATCAATGGCTGACCCCAAGGGTGGTCGCTCATCCTCCTCCATCACGAGCTCAAGGTGATCCTCCGACTGGCCCTCCACAAAAGGATCATCATGCATACTAGGCATATCCTACTCCTCAGCTGACTCATGCTCCACCATATGTTGCTCATGCTGAATCATCACAGGTGACTCATCATCCTGAATATCTCCCCTAGAGTCCCCTAACTTTTCACCATGCACACCGAAATATAAATCCAGCCTACTATCATCAACTCCACATGACTTCTCATGCTCCTCGGAAGTATCCTCATATGACTCCATGGACTTGTCCAAAGAAGAGTCCTCGTCCTGACATACAGAAGGAATGTCCTATTTTTCTACCTCTACCACCTCATTTGCATCTCTCAAGCATGAGTGGTTGGGTCCCCAAGGTTCTTTGCAAATGAATCAAAGACTCTTCCTCCTTAGCTCATTCTTGCTGCCTGGTCCACCAAACTGGGGCAGCTCCTCCCTGGTCAACCGTCTCCTGAATATCCCAATGTTCTGCTCAACCGGCCTCTCGACTAGCTCATAAGAAGTAGGTGAGACCAACTGCTTTCTCCTCCAAATGCTCCAACAATCTAGTCTGCAACTCCCGACAAATGGCATCACGGCCCCTCATACATGATGACAGAATAGAATGCATGTGTGCTACAACTGTATCAGGATGAAGTTTCCTAATGTTGAAGAAGCAATGGAACATCTATAGGATCAAGTCATCACACTCCAGCTCAAACACGAGGTCATAAACTCTAACCAAGTCCATGAGTTCTAGAATCTCTAGCATCTTCCCAAATGTAGGGCCCTCACTGTTATCCAAATCCTGCAGGGTCTCCACTATCAACCTGAAGACTCCCCTCATAATGTAATCACTGTAAGGAGGTATAAGTGCGGTCAACATCAAGATACTACTAAGACATGAGGCAACTGAAAGTTTGACTCTTATACATGTGTGCCTCAAATACTTGGGTTGCGCTAAGGCAAGCATGGCTAGTTTTAGAGCCCAAATCAAGCTCTTTCCATCCAAATGATCCACCTTGGAAAGGAGTGAGGCAAGTTCTTCAAGTTTGAGCAGGGCTTTGGGTGTAACCCGCATCCATCAAATTTGTCCCAAGTTTGAATATTTTGCGTCCCACCTCATGTTCTTCGAGCAAATCATTTGATTGATCCTTCTGCAGTATAGAAGGCATCTCCTTAGAAAAAGTTATGTTGATGGTTTCTATCAGTTTATTAAGAGAGTCGATGAAGGTTTGATCCATGATTTTGTTCAATGATGACTTATGCATGACTCTGACGGCAATATAATGATACTTAACTCAATAAATGACCTAATACATAGATCTCTCACATTTTATTAGTGACCAAACACACTCAACTCTCAATAGATAAATCTAGCTCCGACAAATAAGTTTGGCTCTAGCAAACAAATTGGGCCCTAGTAAATAAACTAGCTCCAGTAAATAAATTGGGCTTTAGCAAAATAATCTCTGCACAACAAGATGAATTCATTCCAGCAAAATAATTTCAACCCTGGGCTTGCCAAAGCAAGCTAAACAATCTCAGGTGAGAAAAATGTTACCCTAGATGCAAGGAAAGGATCTCTCCTCAAGCTCTGTGCTGACCCTAGAAACTCTGCAACTGCTGGTTGGAATGAACACCTGTTTGATCCTCCAAAAGTGGTTGGGAAATTCTGCCAAATTAATCTTGGGCTATCCACCACAAACCCAGAAAAACCCAGAAATTATTTTGGCAAATTCTACCGGCCACCCGGGACCCAAAATTTAAACTCACTCCTTCCCCACTAGCTGCCAAATAATTATGTATGTTTGGGGCACCAAAACTCCCAAAACATTCTGCAAAATTAGGAGCCAACTCGACCACTAACCGACAAAACCCAAAAATCTTTTGGGCTAATTCTAACCTCCCAGAATTACCCAAAATTGGTGCAATTACTAGTTGAATAATAAAATGTACTGCTGAACAAAAAAGAGATTTTTGGCCTAAATACTGCCTGGAAAATCTTGCAAATTTAACCACAGACTCCTCTCAACAAACCCAAAAAAAACCCAGAAAATTCTTGAGTAGATTCCAGAATATACAAAAAGTCCCAATTTAGTGCAAGTAGGGAGAGGCACCATAGTGTTTCAGACGTAAGCAGGAACCAACATCAAAGTCACTAATGTGCTGCATGTGCCTGGGTTAGGAATGAATCTAATTTCAGCGTCCCAGTTATAGGACAAGGGATACGATGTATACTTCATTGGAAGGAAGGTGTATGTCAAACATCCAAGAAGGAAGAAGATGAGACAAATTGGAGCTCGAAGCAACATATTGTATAGATTGCATCTCGAGTCTCCAATGGCACTGATAAGCAACAATCATAATGGTGAAAAGGAACTAAATGAACTATGGCACAGGTGAATGGGACACTTACAACATGGAGCACTGAGGATGCTCAGAGAGACTGTTATAGGATTTCCAGTCCTCAGTACTGAGCATGATGATGTATGAAGATAATGCTTACTAGAGAAGTATGCTAAGGCATCTTTTCCCAGAAGTGACAACAGAGCGAAAGGCATATTGGGATTGATACACTCAGATATTTGTGGCCCAATGTCCATGAGAGCTCTTAGCGGTGGCGAATACATTGTCACCTTTATTGATGATCACTCTAGAAAAATCTGCATCTATTTCTTAAAGACCAAGGATGAGGTCTTTAGTCAATTCAGAGAATTTAAGGCTCTCGTAGAGAACATGATAGGGAAAAATATAAAGGTATTGCTTTCAGATAATGGTGGAGAATATACAAAAAAGACTTCACAGATATCTGCGCAAAGGAGGGCATCAAAAGAGAGTGGACAACTCCATATAATCCACAGTGGAATGGAGTAGCAGAGTCAAAGAATAGAAAAATCGTTGGGGCAGCAAAGGCTATGTTATATGACCAAGACTTGCCTAGATTCTTATGGGCAGAGGCATGCTACACATCGGTGTATATTCAGAATAGAACTCCTCACAGAGCATTGGGGAAGAAAACGCCTAAACGGGTCTTCATAGGGAGAAAGCCGGAAGAGAGTCATCCGAGGATATTCGAAAGTGTGGCATATTGTCACATTCCAAACGAGAAGCATAGTAAACTAGATCAAACTGCAGAAAAGGGGTACCTTGTAGGGTATAGCGAGACCTCAAAAGCATACAAAATCTACATTCCTAGCAACAAGAAAATTGTAGTAAGACGAGATGCAAAGTTCATGGAAGATAGAGCTTTCAAGAAACATCGAGAGATGCTAGCAGAAGATCAGTCAGCAAATGGTCCATTAGTCCAACAACAGCAGGGGCAGCAGGGAGGACAAGAAGGGGGAAAAACACCAAGATCAAGTACAGTGACCAGCACGAGTATTTCCTCAGCGGTAGGAGATCCAGGTAGTTCCCAACAGATGGAATGGCTGGAAACAAGAGGAGGACTTGATTGAGCCTCCCACTACCAGTGGGAGAACCAATAGGGAAGTACGAAATACGCTAAGGGACGCAGAGGAGTTTGTCGGAGATCCTAGAACCGACAAAAGGCATCGTAGACAACCTGACAGATACCAAGCCTTGGTAGAACAGGTTGAAGAAACCTCTAGTTTTCAATAAGTTGTACAACACCAAGTTTGGGTGGAAGCCATGGTAGAAGAATACAGTTCTAACATGACGAATGATGTCTGGGAAGTGGTACGCAGACCAGAGGATAGATCTGTTGTAGGATCAAGGTGGATTTACAAGATCAAGTACGTTGCAAATGGCAGTGTAGAGAAGTACAAGGCTAGGTATGTGGCAAAGGGGTACACACAAAAGGAAGGAATGGACTACGAGGACACGTTTGCCCCAGTAGCTAGATATACCTCTATCGGATCCATCATATCCCTAGCAGTGTAGATGGGATGGGAAATTCACTAGATGGATGTCAAGACAACATTCTTGAACGGGGTGATAGAAGAGGTGTATATAGAACAACCTGAAGGCTTTGAGACTCATAAAAAAAGAACTCATGTATGCAGGTTAAAGAAAGCCTTGTATGGGCTCAAGCAGGTACCCAGAGCATGGTACGGTCAGATCGATAGTTACTTGCAGCAATTGGTATTCATCAAGAGTGATGTTGATCCCAATCTCTACTATCTGATGGTGGAGAATGAGCCACTTATTCTGGTATTATATGTAGATGACTTATTTCTAACAGGGTCATCTAGGATCATAAAGGATTGCAAGAAGAATCTTGAAGCATAATTTGACATGAATGATATGGGGTTGATGCATTATTTTCTAGGTTTGGAAGTTTGGCAGAAGAATGGGGAGATCTTCCTTGGGCATGGAAGATATGCTACAGAGATTCTGAAGAGATTCAGAATGGAAGATTGTCGACCCATCGAAACGCCTATGATCACCAACTGGAAGAAAATAGATGCATCAGGAGACAAGGAAGTGGACCCCACCTTGTACAGACAGCACATTGGGTCACTCATGTATCTAGTCAACACTAGGTGTAATATCCCTTTTCAGGGATATCTGTCAAACACAATGAATTCCAAACAGAGATGGGCTGGGAGGGCGTTTACCAGATATGTCAACTCTGGAAAGAGGGTGAGATTTGGAGGCTACCTGGCCCTTTCCAGACTTTGTCTAAGAGTATGGGGTAAACACACCAAGTGGTATACTAACAGTGATGCTCAGGTAGATAAAATTAACAGTAGTGCAAGCATATAATAGCAATGTAGATATAAACAGATACTCAAGAAATATAGATAGAATGCCAAGCCATTTTTTTATATTGAGAATAGAAATTAGTACAATAGGTGATCAGAGTGATGGCACCTAGACTTGCACCAGGCAAGTGAAGAAAAGCTCTCAGAATGATAGAGAAATGGGCGCAAGGGCGACTGTCAAACTGCGGGCTTCTTTGTCTTCTTGCTGCTGGCTGGAATCAAATGATTTTTTGGAGACTTGCTCCCCTCGAGTTTCCTCGGAAAATCTTGAAACTGCGGAATCGACCTGCTCAACATCTTGAAAAGTGAGAAAGCTTTCTAAAATAGTGACCCCCAAAAAACACCTCTTTGGGGATCTACGCTATCCCTCAAGGCTCTACGCTGCCCTGAAGAGAACACTCCAAAATACATCCTCAAACTCCACCAAAAATCTCCAATGGGCAAGGGCTGGCCCCTTGCTCAGTCTCAACGCCTAAATCCTCCAAACAAGATCAAACCAAACTCCCCACCAAGTGAACTGCGTCCTCCCTCTCAGGACTGCGCAGTCTCTAGAAGAGAAGCTCCACCACAAACAAAACTCGATCCTCCCACCAAAATACTGAAGAGAAAAACTCACCCGAGTAGGCACTCGAAGTCCCCCGGGGCTGAGGGTGAGATCTCCGAACGGAGACACTCGTTGCACTAAACAGTGCTGCAGACAGGCTAAACAGCCAGCGTGCTCAAGAAGTCGAATGACCAGCTCAATATCATAACATCGAATGACCAAAATGAGGAGGCTCTCCTCTCTCTTATAGCGTTGGCCTCTCTCAAACCCTAAGGCCCACCTCCTCCAAAGTAGCCTCCCTTCGCCACGTGCTCAACCCAACTAGTGCAGTCCCTCCATGTGTCTACGTGGGTCCCTTCTCTACGTGGTCTCTTGGCCCCCCTTGGCTCACTTAAGTTACAACGTTGTGTCTACTAGGGAGTGCACTTTATTTTTAGAGTGAGTTATGTCCCCCCTCTACTCACTTTTATTTATAATTTAATTATATAAGGCAAAATTGATCAAAATTAATATTTCCAATTAGCTGCTGCTAATTGGGAATATTACAGTCCTCCCCGCCAAAAATTGCTTGTCCTCAAGCAATGCCTGAACAAGCCTCCTCTCTAGTTGATGCTCCCCACCGACATTGCAAAATGTGCCTGGGTCCCAGATGCGCCATTGAAACCTCCCTGTCCTCTGCATCACCCTGATATGAAGGGATCTCTCAATGCCAGGATCCCAAACTGATCTCTCACGGTACTAGCCACCCAGCAATCCTCCCGGATCCCATCGCCACCATGGCCAATAATCGCCCAAGTCCCACGGCTCGGACTGCGCACTGCCTCTGGCTATGACTGATGCTCTCAGAGGCGAAGACCAGACCCCTACTACGCTGTATCTGTGACTGTGTAAGTTGTCCCATCAACTGTGTACCAACTCGTCACCTCTCTCCAATCCAAGTCCTGACTCAATCCCACGCTGATCCTGCTCTACTGAAATCGGGATGGAGTGCTGAAGAAACGACGACCTGTGCCCCCCTGCCAGCTGGAATCTGTAACATCTGCTATGTCCAAGGGCCCCTGCTCCGCTGTGCTCCTTACGAAGAATACCGTACCATCAAGAGGGTACCAACTCATGATCTCCCGCCAGTCCATCCTGGAAGAAGAATCTGATGTAGCAACAACAGCTGCATATGAAACACGCCTGGAGTGTTGCCACCAGCCCGTAATCAACTCCCAGTGCTCTGCCTTGTCTGCCAATGAAAGCTGCCTGTAGAAGGAAGCCCCTCTCTCTATAATGGGCCAAAGTGGGCAAGATATGCTGCAAGCTTCATCGATGTACTCCTAGAGAGTGCTACCCACTAAAAACACTGCAGCTCTGTTGACTGCATGTACATCTATCTGTGCCTCATCCCTGTGTCGACCCACAGATGGATGCTCCACCATATCCAACAGCTCCTCCCACTCCTGATCAGAAATGTCATGCTCCCGTTGTCTACTGGCCCCCTGCAGAACAATCCCATCAACCTCCAACACCTCCAGAGGGTATGGATCTGCAACTGTTGTCACCGTACTCGATGTCAGTGCATCTGACTGCCCCACCTCAATGGCTGACCCCAATGTTAGCCGCATATCCCTCATCGGCTCAATGTGGGCGCCCATCTGGCTCTCCCCCAAAGGAATATCGTGCCTGATGTGAATAGTGTCCTCCTCTGTCGACTCAGGCTCCATCACCTGCTGCTCTAGCTGAATCGTCACAAGTGACTCTTCACCCAGAGTATCTCCCGCAGAGTCCCGTGACTGCTCACCCTGGACACTGGAATGCAGCTTCGGTCTACTGTCACCATCTCTTCATGACTGCTCTCGCTCCCCAGAAGCGTCCTCAACTGATCCTATGGACTCATATGAAAAAGAGTCCTCACCCTGGCATATAGAAGGAATGCCCTCTTGTTCTACCTCCGCCACCTCATCTGCATTGAATATGCCATCCACCCTCTCGATAAAGTGTCGATACAATGTCTGGAGCCCAGACACATACTGGGATGCTACCTCTGCTATACCCAGTATCCTCTGCTCATGCATGATCTCGACATGCCCTGAGGGAAAAGTGACGCATGTCTCCCTCATGACCCGCTCCCCAAGCGTAGGCTTAGCGATGACTGATGTGCCACCCCTGCAGAGGATCATCTCATCCCCTAACCTGTGGCTGTCAACTAGCACCCCGACCCAGTGCCACTGCTAAGAAGTCTCTCCCCTAGTGTGCTGAGTGTCATCCAAATATCTTGGGTGAGCCTCGCGTACCCCGTTGCTCATGCCCAAGGTGCCAAAGGACAATGACAAAATCGACTGTGCCCGTGAGTGATGTAGAAGAGGGTCAGGTGCATGAGTCCCCACAGATACAGTCAAGTATCGCTCATCTGTCTCCCCATCGATCCTGGGTGAAATACCCCCAAAGGTAAGCTCGGTGTCCCTGTCCGTGAGTCTCCTTGGAGGCAATGCTCTAAGACCCTGCTGTGCAGCACCATACGCCCTCGTATACCACTGATCATCCCTGTACTCCTCGACATGCCACTGCACACTGAGGCATACCCCTGTATACTGCTGGATACCCCATGCTACTGTTGTACCACCCTGTACCGTCTCGTGCCCTGACTGTGTCCAGGCATCGGTCACTCCCCGCGTGCTCTCAATGTGATGTAGGACACTCCTACTCCACAATGCAGTCCCACACACTACGGTACACCACCATGCAACTCCATGTCCACCGGTAGTCCACTGCTCAATGCTAGAGGCTCCCACACATCCTTGGATGTGATGACCTAGAGTTGTGCCTCTACATGTCGGACTACCCCCAATTGGTATCATCGTCTCCACCGTCGCATCACTATACCCGCCGACGAATGGATCATCACTCCAAACCCTCCTCGAGGGGTCTGAGAAGTGAATCTCCCTATGTGTTAGTAGTGTTACCACCACTGCTCGGCTCCGCTGCGTCCTCTGTGCCCCACACAAAGGTGAAGAATCCTTGGCCCCATACAAGGCGCTATCTGGTGGCCTGCCAATGCCACCTCCTCCGACAAGCTCCTGCCAAGGTATGTTGACCACCTCGTGATCACGTGTATAAGTGTCATACCAAGACAACCTAGGGAGTTTGCCCATAAACTGGTTGGCTACTGGAGCTAACCAAAACTCCCCTAGCGGATGCGCATGCTCTACTGCTAGGCCCACTGTACCCTCTAAGACATAGTCAACCGACCTGCCTGGGAAATGATAGGTGATCCCGCCTAGATCCCAATGCCAATCTGGAGTTCCTGTATTCCCAACACTTGGGAACTCCTGCTGAACTACACCTGGGTCCACCACCATCTCCATAACCCACTCCACTGGGTACCAACTCAAAATCTCTCGCCATCCAACCTCAACATGTGGATGCTGCACCCTGTGCAACCCTGATCGTCTCATCCTGCTAACCAAGTCAACGTCTGAGATCTGAATAGGTGACTCCGTCTCTCTCTCTCTCCAATGGGAAGAGGTGTCCCAACAATGCTGCTAGTCCCGTCCATGCATGCCGAAGGGGAATGATCTGACGCTCCAACATGCCCTCTGGTTGTACCATCAGGGAATCCAGTCGTTCCCCAATGCGGGCCAACTTGGCCGCCGACTCGGCACAAGCCACTCTCATGCCCTCCAGCTCCTTGTCCTGCAACAAAATGGCCTCCCGTACTGACGTGGCATTCCCTTTCAAAACTAGAAGGTCTGCCCGAAGCCGATGATACCGCTGTCTGCGACCATCATCCAATACCTCTGTATCTCCTAGTGCCTCATCGAAGGTGGATACATCTCCTGACACCTCACCCATCTGTCGTGCGCTGCTACCACCTGAGGACTCGGACACGACTCCGGTCATCACCTCAATGGATGGCTCTACTGGGGTAGGCTCTACCTTCTCCCCTACGATATCAACCGACATGGTCAAGGAGGTCTCCAATGAGGGTGAGTCCTGTGTCACACTAGGTGTATCCTCGAACTCCCTGCAATCCTGTGTGCCCTCATCCTCCAAGTGCGACGTAACCATTTTGATGGTTTCCCCCTCCAATACTTGGTCAAGCTGGAAAGAGGTATCCAACTTCTCCACCCAAGTTTTTTCCAAACACTTGGATGACCCGTCAAATGTCGGTAAATGGAGTCTGCCCACTGTGCGCTGTAAGCCCCCGTCATGTGAGTGCCTATTCCCGCTGTGAAAGTTGCGGGGTCTGCTATCCCGCTGGAGTTGAACAAAATCTCTGAATGGAAGGGCATCCCTGAACTCCTGCCCACATGCCTGATACTCGGCGAAATAATCACCCATGTGGCCAGGCTCTGGCTCCTGCTGTGCTCCTACCCCTGTGTCTGCACCCAGAAAAGTGGGCATAGTGGAACGTGTGGGTGTATGTGATGCCATATGCTGAGTGGCATCATGCTCCGGCAAATGGTGGGATGTGCCTGATCCCTCGCCAATCTGGAAACCCCTTGGGGTTTCACGCTGTCTAGCCTCCACAACGATGAATCTCTGCCCCATTACCTCAATCTGCCTCGACAGATCCTGTACTGATTTGAGAAGATCTCCCCAAATCTCTTCGCATCATCATCACCTGCCATCGGCTCCTCCTGCTCTGTGTCTACAGGCTCCTCCTGTTCTGCGTCTATCACAGGCTCCTCATGTTCTGTGTCTACCACAGGCTCCTCCTGTTCTGTGTCCACCACCCGAACGCAGTCCCCCTCTCCGTAGGTGTTCTCCAACCTAGGCTCAATATCTCTGTACTTCCTACCTCTGTAGCAGATGTAGGGCTTCTCCCCCGGTGTCATAGACTACTAGCTCCACAGGCTGAGCCAGATCTATGCTCTGATACCACTGTAATATCCCTTTTCAGGGATATCTGTCAAACACAGTGAACTCCAACCAGAGATGGACTAGGAGGGCGTTTACCAGATATGTCACCTCTGGAAAGAGGGTGAGATCTGGAGGGTACCTGGCCCTTTCCAGACTCTGTCTAAGAGTATGGGGTAAACACACCAAGTGGTATACTAACAGTGATGCTCAGGTAGATAAAATTAACAGTAGTGCAAGCATATAATAGCAATGTAGATATAAACAAATACTCGAGAAATATAGATAGAATGCCAAGCCATTTTATTATACTGAGAATAGAAATGAGTACAATAGGTGATCAGAGTGATGGCACCTAGACTTTCACCAGGAAAGTGAAGAAAAGCTCTAAGAATGATAGAGAAATGGCTGCAAACTGATCTGCGTCCAAACTGTCGGAGAACTGCTGTGCTGCTGCTACTATTGGAATCAAATGAGGATTTGGGGCTGCTCCCTTCCTCAGAAAATGCTGAAACTTTGGAATCAGCCTCTGCTCAATAAACCCAGAAAAGCCCAGAAAGCTTTTCTAAAATAGCTGACCATCGAAAATCACCCCCTTGAGGATCTACGCTATCCCTCAAGGCTCTGCGCGGCCACTGAAGAGAATACTCCAAAACTACACCCAAAACTCTGCCAAAATCCTCCAATATGCAAGGGCTGGCCCCTTGCTCAATCTCAGAGCCTGAATCCTCCGAACAAGATCAAACCAAACTCCCCACCAAGTGAACTGCGTCCTCCCTCTCAGGACTACGCAGTCTCTAGAAGAGAAGCTCCTCCACAAACAAAAACTCGATCATCCCACCAAAATACTGAAGAGAAAGCCTCACTCAAGCAGGCACTCGAAGTCCCTCGGGGCTGAGGGTGAGATCTCCGAACGAAGACACTCGTTGCACTAAACAGTGCTGCAGACAGGCTAAACAGCCAACGTGCTCAAGAAGTCGAATGACCAGCTCAATATCATAACATTGAATGACCAAAATGAGGAGGATCTCCTCTCTCTTATAGCATTGGCCTCTCTCAAACCCTAAGGCCCACCTCCTCCAACGTAGCCTCCCTTTGCCACGTGCTCAACCCAACCAGCGCAGTCCCTCCATGTGTCTACGTGGGTCCCCTCTCTACGTGGTCTCTTGGCCCCCCCTGGCTCACTTAAGTTACAACGTTGTGTCTACTAGGGAGTGCACTTTATTTTTAGAGTGAGTTATGTCCCCCTCTACTCACTTTTATTTATAATTTAATTATATAAGGTAAAATTGATCAAAATTAATATTTCCTATTAGCTGCTGCTAATTGGGAATATTACACTAGGCCATACATTTGCTTCATTTTTAACACCCTTAGTCAGTTCATGGCGGAACCGAAAAGGGTACATTGGGCAGTATCTAGGCACATCCTTAGATATGTGCGTGGAACAATCGGATATGGGTTGAAATACACCCGAGGAGATGATGTCAGATTGAGCAGATTCACAGATGCAGATTAGGCAGGTAGTTCAGCAGACTCGAAAATTACCTCCGAGTACTGCTTCAACATTGGATCAGGAATGATCTCTTGGTGCAGCAGGAAGCAGAAGTCGGTAGCTCTGAGCTCAGCAGAAGCAGAATATATGGCAGCCAGCATAGCAACATGAGAAACTATATGGCTTAGAAAGTTGCTTGTGAGTTTGTTCAGGAAGAGGATGGAAGTGACCAGTGTTTATTGTGATAATCAGAGTTGTATCAAACTCTCTGAGTATCCAGTATTCTATGATCGGTCGAAACACATAGATATCAGATGTCACTTTATCAAAGACTGTGTTCAGCATGGGGTAGTACAACTGCAGTATGTCCCCAAAGGAGATCAGGTAGAAAATGTCCTCACAAAGGCTCTAGGAAGAGCTAAGTTCATCTAGTTCAGGGAGAAATTGGGTATGGTAGAGAACACGTTTCAGTAGCAGAAACAAATGGTTTTTCAGTTGCAGCAACAACAAATGACAGGGAAATGCAGTGCAAATGCAGTAGTTGGCATTAGTATGTAGGGTCAGCAGCAGCACAAATGCAACATTTGTGCAGTAGTTGATGGGCAGTGATGTCATGCATTGGCAGTTCAGAGGGAGATGTTACAAAGTCAGGGTAATGCTTCAGCAGGTTGCATTACTAGAGCACATTCCTCGCTAAGAGGGAGTGTTGATTTCTGTTAGCATCATCTAAGCCTCAAAATTTGCAGGGAGGCTAGGACACATGTATTCCAAAATACCCCGAAATCGTTTTGGGAAATTCCACACGGAGGAGGTTTTATTAAAATAATTAATTATCTTTAATGTATGCCTAAGTCTAAACTTAGGGAATTAAAATAATTAAAGGATATCAATAGAACTTAGTGTGAATCTTCTAGAAAAGGACGAAAATCAAGTCAATATGATATGAGCCATTGATTAGAATCTAATATGGGTCGTTGATTTATACATAAGAAGATTATAAGAAGGACTTCGATGGGCATTTGGAAACACACCAGGTAGATACTCAGTTGCCCAAGCAGATCGATTTTCTCACTGGCTGAAGTTCGCCAAGAGAAAATCTAATCAAAGGGAGAGTTGCAGGTTGGAGAGAGAGGGTATCAGCAATAGTCTGGAGTGCAGGGATAGACTGGGAGAAGCAGGGCAGAGGAGGGACAACACAAAGGCAGTGATGCAGGGACTGCGCAAAGGGTGACATAGTGAGACGCCAAGAGGGCAACAAGTCCTCTCCAAAGTCAAAATTTCACTGTGGAGCGTGAGAAAATTGTCTGTAAAATTTCTCACAGTAATTCCTCTTCTATTATGTTGTTTGTATATTGTACATGATATTTTTGCTGAATAATAATAAAGAAACCCTCATTTGCTGCACTGGTTTTCCCACATTGGGTTTTTCCAGGGACAGTTGTCCAAAAATAACTGTCATATGATTGTACTTGTGCTAGTATTTTTCCTTGCATTTACTTTTTGTAGTATTGTAATTGTGAAGGATGTAGTAGAAATTATTTCGATATTTATTGTGTAACATCGTAAATAACTTGTTTCTGAATTAATAAGTAGAAGAAATAATATCCGTTGCTGTAGTAGGAATTCTATCTAGAAATTTTCACATGTATTTCGTTCTCATATTGTACTTTGTATCTCAGTTTAACGATTGATGAATATGTAATAGAAGAAGAATTTGGTTGGGTTTTCCCCCTTGTGGGGTTTTTCCCTGGTCTTTGACCTAAATTGTAATATCCCCAAATGAGATATTTCAACTAAATTTGCAGAAATTTGCTTAACCAAAGATTTTTCATAATATTATCATTTATACCACTGAAGATTGCCATGTAAAATAAGACAAATTAAGCATATGCAATAACATGTCGAGCAGGAATGATCTCAGATTTTATTATGTTAAATAGCGGAAAGAGTGTACATGATAATATAGCTGAAGTATCTGAGATGGATGATCTGATCTCCAAAACTAATCTGCTCTGATGTTGAAGTCGGCCCTCCCAAAACTGAACTGTTGCACTCTCCCTCCAACAACAGTTGCCACTGAATCAACTGAAAGACAATGAAGCAGCAATTGAGAATCTGAATGATCCTCACTCCAATATCCCTGAAGCTCCATGAAACTGCTGAACGAAGTCTCCTCAAAGAGAGTTGGGTTTTCGTCCAAGACTCGACAACATACTTGAGGGTTTCTGTCCTGGGGCTGCCAATGGAGTAGAGAATCGGGTTCTCAACCTCACATACAAGGAAAGATATCAAATCCAAGATGTTCCCCAATGGCCTCCTCCTCTTCTTTTATAGATCTCGTGGACCCCTCTAGAGAATTCTATTTTATTATTATTTTAATCATGGATCACTTTACCCTCTTATTAAAATATTCTTTTTAATGTGCGAAAGAGTAAATCGGCTGCCATGTCTCTTCTGGTCACTGAAACTCGTTTCCAACCATCCCATCATGTAGGTATTCTCATTCTGGTTCCAACGAGCTATTACACTAAGGCATTCTATCACATATTCCTCTTGGAATGCCACCTTAAGCGTAATCAACTGAGTTAATCCAAAAAATAACTCAATTTTCCGAAAGTTGTCGGAATGCACCGGAATGAAAGGAAAACTATGCGGATGATGGAATATACCAAGCAAATGCCACCGGTCCACAGAGAAACTCCTCCAAAAAGCCCCTGGGCCTGCTAATGACACCAACCTGTACGTGTGACCTGTCTGCTCCCAACTCTGGAAGTCCATCCTAACCATGTCATAAGGAACACCAGAAAATGGGATATTATAAAACCTCTGCCCCAAGATTGCTTGCCCTCAAGCAATCCAAATATGTGGACCATTATTTTGGTCCAATGAAACTGAGACCCAATGCCCAAATCCCATACAAACCACTGGGAGATGCGAGGCCTCTATATCAACCCATCAGGAACAGATCCCTCAATGTCCTGATCCCAAACCAATCTTTGACTGAATATGCCATTAACAAACCAACTTGGATCCCAATGCCAACAAGCATCAATGCTCCATGGCTCCTATTGTCTTGTAGCTCTGCTGTAAGCTGCCCCACCAACTGCGTACCAACTCATCACCTCTCTCCAATCCAACTCTAGACTCAACCCAATGCTAACCCTGCTCTCCTAAAGCCAGTATGGAATACTGAAGAGCTATCGACCTGTGTCCCACTGCCAACTGGAAACTATAGTATCTGTCAGGTCTAAGGGTCCTTGCTCCGCTATGCTCGTGGCTAAGAAGATCATATCGTCAATAGGATGCCAACTCATGATCTCCTGCCAATCTAATATATGGACTTTTGTGCAAGGAGTATGTCTACTAAGTTGATACTGGTCCATGCCCAACTCCTGATGCTCTACCCGGTCCACCAACAATATTTTTCCAAGAAATCTTGCCACTCCCCCTATAATGGATCCAGGTGGGCAAGCTGTGCTGCAAGCCTTGTCTATGTACCCCTGGAGAGGGTTGCGGCCCGAAAATGCTACAACTCTGCTGGCTACCACTACATTTGCTCGCACCTCATCGATGGGTAGACCCAAAGATGGATGCAATGCAGTCTCCCTCGTCTGATAGGAAACTCCCCACTCCTGCCATCTACTATCCTGCTGCGAGACTGCCCTGTTAACCTCCAACACTGCCTGAGGACAAGTGTCTGCAAATACTGCCACCCTACTAGCTGCTTGTGCATCTATCTGCTCCTCACCAATGGCTGATCCCAAGGGTAGCCGTACATCCATTACAGACTCAATGTGAATCTCCATCTAGCTCTCCCCAAAAGGACTATCATGCATACTGTGCATATCCTACTCCTCAACTAACTCATGCTCTACCATATGCTGCTCCGGCTGAATCATCACAAGTGACTCATCACCCTGAGTATCTCCCATAGAGTCCCCTGACTGCCCACCATGCATACTGGAATACAACTTCGACCGAATATCATCAACTCCACATGACTGCTTATACTCCCCAGAAGCATTCTCATATGACAACATGGACTCACCCAAAGAAGAGTCATCATCCTGACATACAGAAGGAATGTCCTCCTGCTCTACCTCTTTCACCTCATCTGCATCTCTCAAGCATGAGTGATCAAGCCCCCAAGGTTCTTTGCAGATGAAGCAAAGTCCCTTCCTCAGCTCATTTTTGCTACCTGATCCACCAAACTGGAGCAACTCCTCCCTGGTCAACTGTCTCCTGAATAACCCAATTTCCTGCTGGACCAACCCTTCGGCTAGCTCATAATCAGCAGGCGAGACTGACTGTTCTTTCCTCCATATGGTCAATAGGCTAGCCCACAACTCCTTACAAATGACATCCCGTTCTCCTATGACTCAAGACAAAATGGACAAGAAGTTTTTTCTGACTGTATCAGAGTGATGTTTCCTAATGTTAAAGAAACATTGGAACATTTGACAGACCAAGTCATCACACCCCAAATCAAGCATTATGTCATACATTTTGAACATGGCCATACCTCCTAAAATCTCAAGCTTCTTCCCAAAGGTAGAGCCTGCACTGTTGTGCAAGTCTTGAAAAGTCCCCACTACTAACTTGAACACTTCCCTCATAACATCATCATTGAAAGGAGCTATAGGTGCGGTCAACCTCATAATGTTACTGAGGCATGACGCAACTAGAAGTCTGAACCCTTCACAAGGTTCTTCCAAGAACTTGGGTTTTGTGAGAGCAAGCATAGCTGGTTTTAAAGCCCACATCAGTTTCTTCCATTCTAACTCGTTGACTTCTGAGAGGAGTGCATCTAGTTCATCTAGTTTAAATAGGGCTTTCATTGTGACCCTCATGTGCTTCAAATCTGTTCCAAGTGCAAATAATTTGTGGCCTATCTCATGCACCTTCTGCACATCCTTTGACTGTTCTCTCTGAAGAATGGAATAGATCCCTTTTGAGAAAGGTTTGTTGTTCTGTTTTGATTTTTGGTCTTTTGTACGGTTCAATTCATTCAAGAGTTTTGTGAATTTTTCCGTGGTCTAGCCAAACGATGAAAACAAAACTTGTGATAATAAAGCCATTGTTTTTCCTGATATTCACCCCACAAATTCATTTCTGTGTTTAATGAGTTTACAGTATATATATTTTTCCCAGCAAAAGTACAGGTGGTACTAGGACTATAGATTGTTGTATGTAAATATGGGAAAGTATATACTGTGCTCGAGAAAATAAACTTCAACCCAATGATAGTTGCAAATAGCTATTTCAAGAACATATTATGGGCATCAACAATATACCATTCACCCATCTTAAATAAATTCACAGTATGAGGATAGAACCTGGTGAATGAGTGGCAAGATGACTTTTAGAATTTTTGAACAATTCAAGTGTAACCTTCAGCAGTGCAATCTCCAGGCGGCTTAACCCAATGATAATGTGTGCTATCTACGCTGATATGGTCTCCAAATGATAGCGTTTGGAAACTCCATTTTGGTGCAGCCTTCCATATATCAGTTGAAGACAGAAATGAGGGCAGCCATATGACTAAGAAAGTAGCAGCTCCCACAGACGTTCCCTCAACAAATAAACTCCAATTTGTAACTACAGGAGGAACTGTTGAGATTTTGGGTAGCATCGGATATGATCCAGCTCCGAAACTTTGTGGAGGGGCTAGAACACATGAGATCTCCAAGACCAAGAAATCATTTAGATAAATTCCACAGTGTAAAAGTTATTCAAATAATTAAATTTTTTAATGGGGACCCTAAGTCTAACTTAGGGAAATTGAAAAATTAAAGTGAATTAATTTACATATGTGGTGAGAATGTTCTAAGTGACATGGATCAAGCTTTTTCTAATCTTAGCCATTGATTATAGATTAGATCATAGTCGTTGATTTGTCAACGATAAAAGTATTAAAGGAAGGCTTGGGGTCAGTTGGAGAACACACACATTGCAATCGCACTTGAGCTAAGTCGAAATTCTGAGGCGTGGTTTGCTGAGAATTCTCGAGTGAGCTTGCAGTGCTGGAGAGGGGCAGATCGGCAAGGGATTACACTAATCTGAGGCCGAGAATACATACATCAGAGAGGCAAATCCGTACCAGGTAGCACAAAGGCCAGCAGGAGAGGCTGACACAGAGGCTGGAAGAGCTGTGTTGGGGTTCCAGTGGGCCAGAAAGGGCTCGTATTTAGTAATTCCTGAAGGTTTTGAATCAACCATATTTTATGTCTCCGAGTGATAAGGTACAACTGCCATGAAATTCTATGTTGGGCAAAACACTACTAGTGTCCTTGATGTATTCAGATTCTGCTTAATAATAAAACCCTCTAAGAGTTGTTGAACCGGTTTTCCCGCATTGGGTTTTTCCGGGGACATTTGTTCGAAAAATCATGTGTGTCCTTTGTCATATGTGCACTATGTTTCAGTAAAAGATTTGTATATGTGTAGGCTGCAAATTGTGTTTACTGTGATGTTTTTCTGAATATTTCAATTAAATAACTTGTGAATAATAAAACAAGTAGGAGAAGTAAATCAATATACTCCAGTAGTGTTTCTGTATTCAAAAATTTTCACATGGTATCAGAGCATTGTAGATCAAGCTGAAGCCATCAGCAAGGGGCTAAATATTTTTGCTGCAGGAAGGGCAGCTGAAGCAGCACAGATCCAGAAAGAGGCCGCAGCACCAGAGGGACAACACAAACCCAACAGGGGTGACGCAGTGCCAGTCTACTCACGCAGAGGCTGACGCACTACTAGGAAGGTGACGCAAAGCCAGTTTGCTCATGTAGACGCTGACGCAACACAGGAAGGTAACACATAGCCAGTCTTCTCACGCAGAGGCTGACGCAGTCCAAGAGAGAGTGACGTTGTGCCAATTGTCGTGGCTAGAAGTGCAATTTCTGATCTTCAAAGTGCTAGTGGGGCGTTGGTTCTGTCGATGCAGAACAATGCCTAGAAAAGTTGAAAAAGTAAGGGGAAACAGTGCCTCTGCAAACTTTCTTGCCAAGAAATCTAAGATTCGATGAGGAGTGATCGTAGAGGGCTGATTCGACAGAATTGGTTAAGGATTTCTGGGAGGGAAGTCATTTGTCAAAGAGAGCATACTCTCTAGAGGGTTTCTATCGCCAAGAAACCCAGATCCGGTCTTCTGCTGAGTGCAGCAGCAGTAAAAGGGAGAAGAGAAATTGCTTCGACAGTTTGAGCAGAGATCGCCCCATATGGATTGAGAGATTAGGATAGGTTAGACTCTATGTCTAACTTTTCTATCTGGAAAGCCAGAATCCTGACTGTCCTTTAGGAGTATGGCATTAGAGATCAAGCTGATAACGTCCTAGCTGTGCCGACCAATATTGATGCTCTAAAGAAGTTTAATGAAAATCAGGCACAGGCTAAGCGCTTGATCATGGATGGAGTGAAAGATCACGTGGTCCTGCACATTGCTGAGAAGAAGACGATAAACGAGGTGTGGACAACATTAACCACGTTGTATCAAGGTAGCTTCGTCCAGAGTAAGATGCTTTAGGAGAATCAGATGCGGATGTTCCAGATGCACAAGGGAGAGGAGATCGATCCCTTCCTCTTTAGATTACAGACTATCCAAGACCAACTGATTGCCATGGGGGCAACTCTGGATGATGGACTCATGGGGAGGACCGCCTTGAATGCAGTCACCGATGAGTGGGAGACCTTTGTCCAAAGTATCTTGGGCAGAGCACAACTCCCAAATTGGGGGGACATATGGGCAATCCTTCGTCAGGAGGAGATGAGGAGGGTAACCAAGAGGGAATTCAATAAAAGAGGAGTCAAGATAAAGAAATAAGAGGAGAAATATGCAACCCTAGCATCAAAGGAACAGTGGCAGTAAGGGAAGAAGAAGGACCTGTCCAAGGTCTGGTGCTTCAAATGTGGCGAATTGGGACACTTCACCAATACTTGTCCTAAGAGGAAGGGCAAGGAAGATTCGGATTCCAAGGCAGTAGTAGCGAAAGGGGATGATGGTAGCAAAGATGATGTGGCCATGAGTGCTCATGTACCTCGAGAGAGGAGGTGGGGCGATATAGATCTGTAGAGTGAGCTACAGATGATGTCGTAACTTGTAAGGATCCTTGAGGTGCCCAAACTCTTGGATCACATACGAACTACGGGAGCCGTTAAAGACAGTAGCAGGATGACTAGAGTCAGTGGATGCAAAGGATCATGGAAAGGCACAAGGAAGTGATTGAAAGTTCAAGATTGGAGCAGTGCAGTGCAGTGGCAGTAGCAGCACGGAAGCAGCAGCCCAGAGGCTAATGGGACTTCAGTAGTGCAGAGGGGCAATGCTTACACAGTGCAGAGCAGCAACAACGTAGTGGTGCTAGAGGGACAATGCAGAGCAGCATTAGAAGGTGCTTCAGTAGTGAGATGCAGCCAGAGTAACCTGTCTGTCAGATTTTGGGTGTTTGTCCTTCAGTTGCTTACTTCTCAGCCACTGAGTTATAGTGCAATAGTTAGCAGTGGTAGTGCTATAGGCAGCATGATGCAACAATTTGAGAGGGAGCTGCAGTACAGATGTAGTAGTGACTGTGGTAGAGTCATGGGCAGCAGTATAGAAAGCAACAACACAGTGGATGGAGGGCAGCAGGCCAAACATCAACAGTGCAGGGGACCGATGCCAGACATCAGGGTGATGCTTCAGTGGTGAAGTGTTGCTAGAGCACATTCCTCGCTAAGAGGAAGTGTTGAGATTTTGGGTAGCATCGGATGTGGAGGGGCTAGAACACATGAGATTTCCAAGACCTAGAAATCGTTTGGAGAAATTCCACCCAGTGTAAAAGTTATTCAAATAATTAAATTTTTTAATGGGGACCCTAAGTCTAACTTAGGGAAATTGAAAAATTAAAGTGAATTAATTTGCACATGTGGTGAGAAAGTTCTAAGTGACGTGGATCAAGCTTTTTCCAATCTTAGCCATTGATTAGAGATTAGATCATGACCGTTGATTTGCCAACGAGAAAAGTATTAAAATAAGGCTTGGGGTCAGTTGGAGAACACACACATTGCAGTAGCCCCTAAGCTAAGTCGAAATTTTGGGGCGTGGTTTGCTAATAATTCTCGAGTGAGCTTGCAGTGCTGGAGAGTGGCAGATCGGCGAGGGATTAACTAATCTGAGGCCAAGAATACATACATCAGAGAGGCAGATCCATAACAGGCAGCGCAGAGGCCAGCAGGAGTGACGCAACCCAGCCAGGCTGATGCAGAGACAACGCAAAGGGTGATGCAGACCCTTCTAGGTGACACAGAGGCAACGCATAGGCCTTTAGGGTGACGTAGGGGAAGCCTGTGTTGCGTAGAGGTTGTGTTGGGCAGGAGAGGCTGATGCAGAGGCTGGAAGAGCTACACTGGGGTTTCAGTGGGCCAGAAAGGGCTCGTATTCAGTAATTCCTAAAGGGTTTGAGTCGACCATATTTTCTGTCTCCGAGTGATAAGGTACAACTGCTGTGAAATTCTCTGTCGAGAAAACCACCACTGTTGCCCTTTGATGTATTCAGATTCTATTTAATAATAAAACCCTCTAAGATCTGCTACACCGATTTTCCCGCATTGGGCTTTTTCGGGAACATTTGTCCGAAAAATCATGTGTGTCCTTTGTCACATGTGCGCTATGTTTCAGTAAATGATTTGTATATGTGTAGGCTGCAAATTGTGTTTACTTTGATGTTTTTCTGAATATTTCAATAAATTAACTTGTGAATAATAAAACAAGTAGGAGAAGTAAATCAATATATTGCAGTAGGGTTTATGTATTCTGAAATTTTCACAGGAACTTGCTCAGACCCCATCCCATATCATACCCGCTCTAAGTAAGATACCTTACTGGTGTACTTTCCAGTGAGGTAACCTTTAGAATATCCATCTTCCTAAATGTAATTACAACAACAAGAATGGTTGGCTCAGCATCCACGTTTAGTAAGAAAATACCCAAAAAATTTTAATTTTTTTTTATGATAACCTGCAGCAACCGTAATCACATTGTACTCAACCCCCTTTCTCCCTCAGAAATTTGATATAATAAACCGCTTCGCTTATCATAATATCTGGTGTTGTCGAATCACCACACAAGATCTTGTTTTTAACTCATGGTCAACGCATAATGAAGCTCGAACCATGGTTGATTAACTGTTGAAACGGATCTCAGGACCCCGTCTTTCGAGTGGAAATAATGCTTGATCAAGGAAGTTTTGTCCTCAACCTGCATAGGAATACAAGTCTCTCGGCCTTGTGTATAATGGTAATCATGTTTAGAAGATATACGTTCTAGGCATTCCCTGAAAACGTAAATCCAATCTGTAGTGACAAATTGAATGCGTCCCTTCAGAGTATTACGCTAGGCTTCCCTTGCTTCAACAATATGCATTAGCACAAAGAACATGCTTTATAGCTTAAACTTTGTATTCTGCCCTCAGAATAAGAAAATGCGACTCTAGGAGAACTCGTTCACAAAGATACAGTTTTTCGTTTGCTTTTCATCTTCGCTGAGTGGAAGCACAGTGACTATGCGTTGATTTGTCAAGCGTCACATAGCCAGACCTCACCCTATTCATCGTCTTGGTAAAATAAGACATATTAAGACATATTAAGCATATGCAATAACATGTCGAGCAGGAATGATCTCATATTTTATTATGTTAAATAGCGGAAAGAGTGTACATGATAATATAGCTGAAGTATCTAAGATGGATGATTTGATCTCCAAACTAATTTGCTCTGATGCTGAAGTCGGCCATCCCAAAATTGAATTGTTGCACTCTCTGTAATATCTCAAATTGGGATTAACAGTAATAAAAGTGCAAATAGACAAAAAAACTACGGCAACAAAAAATACATCATCAAAACATGCAATCTGGAGCAAAAAACAACTGTTGAGCCATTTTATTAAAATACTGGAGATGAAAAATAAGTACAACAGTGCTAAAAAAGATAGCACTCTAGCCGGCTAAGCTACCTGGAATGGCCCTCAGATTCTCCCACCCAAAACACTGCTCTACTGCTGCTCTGCTGGACTCTCCCTCAGCGCTGCCCTGTTGGAAATGTTGTTGCTGGCTGACTTCAGATTGCTGGTTGGGCTACTTATACTGCTCAGAAAATTCTAGGAATTTTTGAAGGTGATCCTTGCCCAAAACCCAGAAAAACCCAGAAAGGGTTTTCTCTAATTCCAACCTTCAAAATCTGTCCTTTTTTGCCTAGCTCTTATAGTTGCTGGCTGAGTAGGGACTGTTGGAAATACTGAGAGGGGTGGTGAATCAATATTCCTTACAATTAGAGCATTATTTAATCTTCAATTATCATCAGTGTTTGTACAATGATAGCAGTAAACAAAAGGAACACAAACACACATAGTTTTAAGGTGGAAACCCACTCCGGGACAAAAACCACCTAATGTTTTTCTAATAATTCTTTAATATTCAACTCCAATTGAAAATAAAGCTCCAAATTCCTAGAATCTAGAAAAACATTCTTCTCCAGCTCCCACTGAATGGACGCTCCAACACCCGAGATTCTTCAGTACTCAACTGAACGGATGCCCCAACACCCAATGAGCTACAACTCACCTTAGCACCACCCTACCACTCTGTAGAAGAATAAAAGAAGAATGGACTCCCGTACCAGGGAAAATGGTCCACTTTACAATGATATAGAATGATGTAGAAGAAGAAGACACACTGGACCATAACCCCAACTATGACACAACTACCTAATGATGATCCTAGACCTCCCGACAGTACCTCTTCAACTCTTGGTAGACAGACACTAGTACAATTTTTACAATAATGTATTTACAATGACTTAGTACAATGATACCTTTACAGTGTCTGTATGCAGTGCTGCCCACTTGAAGACTTCATGTGATGAACTTCTTGTTGCTGTTCTGCACCTTGGTTGTTGCTCTTGTCATGCTACCCTCTACTGCACCTTGCTTTGCTTTGTTGCCCTAGAAAGTTTGGTCCTTTGTAGCCCTTGACAACTCATGATCTAGCTTTTTCTTGCCTTCGAGGAGCTCGATATTTAATCTAGTGTATCTCTATTATTTCAAATCCCCAATATGTGATTTTCAGTCTTGTAGTAGTCCTCTGAGTCGTCTTTCCAATGCTACAGGTCTGACCCAATTTGGATTCTTCAAGAGAGAGTTATGCCCAATCTCTCACAATGTCCTAATTATGGACTATTTCAGTAGAGCAAACTTGTACGGCGTGCCACGTGTCACTGTTTCTTCATTCAGCTCTGAAATTGATAGAGCGAAAACTGCAGTCCATCCACTATCTGCCACTTTTTACAGAATTCCAATCCAATACTCAGAGAAAGAGTTATGACGATTTTCCCAAGGTCACTTCTTTGAGATGAATTTCAAGAGCCTGCACAAACACTGACTTCCACAAATCATATCTCCGAAAATATTGCGCACCTTGATCTGAAATTTTTACAGAAGCTTCCTTAGGATTTCGTCTTCGCCTCCTAAAAATTTCAGCTTCTGAACCTTCTTAAAAAAAAGTTAGAGCAAAAATTCCACGATAACCTGTTTCAGATGGTGAAATCCCTTGCATAAGGAGGATATGAGGATCACAATTTACATAAATGCTTAGGTTGAGAGGGGCTTCAACAAGTAAACGTGGGATGGATTTTAGGAGCTTAAAAAATATTAATTATGACTTTTCAATGACCCATGCCACAACCCCATGGAGTTTTAGCCCACTAACTGGGGGTACAAGCTTCAAACATGAATATCTCTCAAACCGTGAAGAATTACGTGGCGTGCCATATATCAACGAAAACATATCGACAAAAAGAAACCATCAAAAGAATTCTTGACCCAGAATATATTAATTTGGTAGGTCAAAATTCCCATGCAATATTGGGGTAGCCCCTGGTGCTGCTTGTGTTGACATCAATGACAACCGCTGACCAACAATCTCCCCCTTTGTCATTGATGGCAACACAAGTACTCCCCCTGCGATCATGACACCTCTTCCTACAACATTCTTTCCCCCTTTGACATCAATGGCAAAGGGTAACTCCCCCTGACACACAAGCATCCTACGGACCTGTACACACTTCCACTCCCCCTTTATATTATGAATAAGGAAAATCTAATGAGAACTTGGGAGAATCCCCAGCTTCTGGCGAAGATATTCAAATGCTTCAGGAGGTAAAGGTTTAGTGAAGATATTAGTGATTCGTTCTTTTGTACCAACATACTCAAGTTTGATATTCTTTTCAACAACTTGTTCTCTAACAAAATGATATTTGATCGGAATGTGTTTTGTTTTTGAATGCATGACAAGATTCTTGGAGATGCTGATGGCACTTGTGTTGTCACAGAATATGGGAATAGGCTCACTGAATTGTACTTGAAGACCTTGCAAAGTTTGTTTCATCCAAAGGACTTGAGTAGAACATGTTGCCGCTGCAATGTATTCTGCTTTTGTTGTAGATAACGAGATTGAGGTTTGCTTTTTGCTCAACCATGATACAAGACAACCACCTAGATAGAATGCTGCTCCACTAGTACTCTTACGATCATCAACGCTTCCTACCCAATCTGCATCTGTAAAGGCTTGAATAATGAGATTGTTACCCTTGGGATACCACAAGCCATATTTTTATGTGCCCTTTAGATATCGAAGAATTCTTTTGACAACAATAATATGTGATTCTTTTGGTTCTGCTTGGAATCTTGCTACTTGTCCAACTGCTTGCATAACATCTGGTCGGGAAGCTGTTACATATAGAAGACTACCAATCATAGATCTGTACAACCTCTGATCCACATCCTTCGATGAGTCGTCTATGCTCAATTTGCAACCTGTTACCATCGGAGTAAGGATGGGTTTGCAATCTTCCATTTTGAATTTCTTTAGCATTTCCTTGATGTACTTGGCTTGACATATACATATTCCTTCCTCTTGCTAAGATATTTGAAGCCCTAAGAAGTATGTCAGCTCACCAAGTAAAGACATCTCGAACTCACTTTGCATATTTGTAGAAAATTTCTTACTTAGTTTATCATCACTGCTACCAAATATTATATCATCCACATATACCTCAACGATTGTTAAATTATCTTTATCTATTTGTACATAAAGATTGCTATCAACAGTACCTTTCTTGAACCCTCGTTGACGTAGATATCCATCAAGACGAGCATACCATGCTCTGGAAGCCTGCTTGAGACCATATAGAGCCTTCTTTAACTTGCAAACATTGTCTTCTTTTTCTGATAGTAGAAAACCTTCAGGTTGTTCGATGTAAACTTCTTCTTCTAATTCTCCATCCAGAAATGTTGACTTAACATCCATTTGGTAGACTTTGATTTTTCTTGAACATGCATAGGCGAGAAACATTCGGATGGCTTCCATTCTGGCAACTGGTGCAAATGTTTCGTCGAAATCAATTCCTTCCACTTGTGCATAGCCTTTGCAAACCAATCTTGCTTTGTTTTTGGTAACCTATCCATCTTCATTCAATTTGTTCCTGAACACCCATTTAGTCCCAATGACATTTTTATCTTTTGGTCATGGAACTAATTCCCAGGTGTTATTCTTCTCGATTTGATCCAATTCTTCACTCATAGCTGTTACCCAATGTTCATTCTTGTTGGCTTCCTCAAAACTACTAGGCTCAAAGGTTGCTAGAAAAGCAATGTGAGCTTGTTGTGACGAACGAAGCTGTCGACCTTCATTTATGTCACCAATGATTTTATTTGATGGATGGTTCTTTTGAATCCATTCTTTTGTTCTCTTTGGAGGATCTTCTTCTTGTTGTTCTGGTATATTTTGATGATCATTATTTACTTCTTCCTGGTTGATAGTTGCTTCTTGTTCTATAATTTTATCTATGTCTTTTTCAGCCTCTGTCTCAAGTTTTAAAGATTCTAGATCCTCATCATTATTCGTTAGAACACCATCTTCGTCAAATGTAACATTTATGCTCTCCACTATCTGTTTTCGTCTTAGATTATAACATTTATAGGCCTTTCTTTTGCGTGAGTAACCAACAAATATACCTTCATCAACATGTGATTCAAACTTACCCAAATTTTGATCTTCTCTTTTGATATAACATTTGCTTCCGAAGATTCTGAAATATTTTACATTAGCTGGTTTTCCTTTCCATAATTCATGTGGAGTCTTGTTGCAATTATTTCTGAGAAGACTTCGGTTGATAATGAAGACTGTCGTATCAATTGCTTGAACCCATAAATTTTCATCCAATTTTGAGTCCTTCAACATTGTTCTACCCATTTCCTGTACGGTTCTATTCTTTCTTTCAGCAACTCCATTTTGCTGAGGTGTTCGTGTTGTTGAAAATTGTCTTTTTATTCCATTTTCGTCACAGTATTGCTGAAATAATTTGGAAGTGAATTCTCCGCCATTATCTGATCTTAGACACTTTATTTTCAAATCAGTTTCATTTTCGACCAACTCCTTGTAGATCTTAAAGCACTCAAATGCTTCATATTTTTTCTTTAGGAAACTGATGGATGTCATCCTGGTATAGTCATCTATCATTAACATGAAATATAATTCTCCATCTAAGCCTTTTGTTCTCACAAGACCACATAGATCAGTATGTATCAATTCCAATGGATGTGATGAAAAGTGTTCTTTTGTTTTAAATTGGACTTTTGTCTGCTTGCCATGCCGACATGCCTCACATAATGTGTTGGAAGGTTTTGAGATTTTCGGCATTTCTCGTACTGCTTCCTTTTTGCTTATCCTGACAAGATTGTCAAAGTTTATGTGACCCATTCGTTTGTGCCATAACCAACTTTCATCTTCTTTAGCTAGTAGACATGCTTTAGTTGCTTCATCCAGAACATATATGTCGTTTGGAGCTCGACTTGCCGTAGCCACAATTTTACCATACCTGCCTTTCCTAATTTCACATTTTGTGGAGTTGAATAGCATTGTGTGTCCTTGATCACACATTTGTCCAACACTGAGCAGATTGTGATTCATGTTTTCAACCAATAGAACATTCTTGGCTATAACATCTTTGCTTCCGAGAGTGACGGTACCTGATCCTATAACATTTGAAGATCCATAATTTCCAAAGGATACGGTTCCATCCTTCTTCTCTTTCAGAGATACAAATTTCCTTCTATCTCCAATCAGATGCGTTGAGCAACTGCTGTCAACATACCACACATCTTTTGTGTTTTGAGCCTTGACAACGAGAGCACAATTATCAGTCTTCTTCTTCTTCCATGTTTGTTCATTCTGTGGCTTCGAAGATTCTTCTGAAGGATTTTCAAGTCTGCAATCTCTGACTATGTGTCCAAAGTTCTGACATTTGTAACATTCCATATTATTTCTTAAATGTTCAAATCTATTAATGTTTCGTTGAGCCCTGGGAGGTTCATATTTGAAGAATCTCTTGGAATTGTATTGGTTCCTAGGGTACGTGCAACATTCTACAGCTTTATGACCAAATTTTCCACATGAATAACAATAGCCATGAAAAATATGTTGGTACCTAGATGAAAATCTTCGTCGAGGAATCGTCTTCCAAGGATGTGCTTGCGAATCTTGTCCAATGAAGTCTTCATGTATGTCAGATCTCATAGGTTCATTGTATTTTGTTGTAGAAGGTCCTGCTTCTTCTTCTTTGTAACCGAGGCCAGTTCTGTCGTTGTAAGATCGTTGATTTTTTATGAGTTCTTCCAATGCCCTTGCGCTGTTGGCATAGTTTTGGACAGTTTTTCCCTTCTTCACTTCCTTACGCAACGAGACTACTTTGGCTTCTAATGCTTCCCTTTCTTGGTTGCTTTCTTCCAACTTCTTTTGAAGTGACTCTTCAATACATTTGTGTTCTTCAACCTCAATTTTGAGACCTTGAACTTGTTCTTCAAGAGTATTGGAACAAATCTTCTCAACATTGAGCTCTTTTATAAGCTTGATTGCCTCCTCATAAAATTCTTCTATGGTCAACCCTTCTTCTTCATTGTTTGATACTTCTTGTTTATTGTGCTTGGCCATAAACAATACTTTGTCATTGGCTTCTTCTTCGCTATCACTTTCTTCATCAGATGAGGAGCTATCTTCTTTAGAGAGAAAGTTCCTTTTGGATCCTTTATTTTTTCCTTGCTTGTTGAATTTCTTAAAGCCTTTCTTTCCTTTTGAGTTGCCATCACTTTTGTTTGGACATTTTGCTACAAAATGCCCAACCTCACCACAACCAAAACATATCAATGGAAGTTTACCTTTGAATTTTCCCTTACCAGGTTTTAGTTTTCTTGTAAAGTAAGCATATTCTTCATCTGAAAGACCTTCTCCATCATCTCCCTTTTCTTCACACTTGCAGGTGCATGTCATTTCAATTGAAGTTTGTTTGTCCTTATTGGTTTGCTTAGATGCAATGAACGCAGTTTCTAGATTTGAAGTACCCTTTTCTTCATCAAGTCTCATTTCATATGCTATGAGAACTCCATGTAATTCTTCCTTGCTGAGTTTGTCCAGATTTGCACTGTATTCTAAGATCGATACCTTTGGGTTGAATCTCCCTGGTAACGTTCTAAGAATCTTCCGTATTAATAGTCTTCTCGTCAACTGGCTCTCCCAATCCTTCCAGAGTATTGGTTATTTCATCAACGTATTGGAAGTATGCAACAATGTTGCAATCTTCTTTCATTCTGAGTTGCTCAAATTTTGCTCTATAGATTTGAAGCTTTGCTTCTTTGACATTTGAGTCACCTGCATATATATTCTCAAGCTTTTCCCATACATTTTTGGCAGTTTTGCAACCCAACACCTTATGATAAGCAGATTCAATAAGTCCACTGATAATAATATTCTTTGCTTTTGCATCATTTAACAAATTCTTCTTACCTTGTTCATCGGTGGTTGATGTAAATCCATTTTGAACAGTGTCCCGTACTTCGTAACCTTGCGCCAAGAGATAGACCTCCATTCTTCCTTTCCAAAGAGCATAATTATTTTCACTAAATAGAGGTACACCATTCTTGGTATGCTCCATGACCTCCTTCCGATTGTTAAATTGCTATTGAAGGAACCAAGCTACGATACCAATTGTTGGAAATACGGGAGGGTGAATCGGTATTCCCCACAATTAGAGCATTAGTTAATCTTCAATTATTATTAATGTTTATGCAATAAATGCTTGATAAACAAGAGGAACACAAATGCACATAGTTTTTAAGGTGGAAACCCACTCAGGGACAAAAACCACCTAATTCTTTTCTAATAATTCTTTAATATTCAACTCCAATTGAAAATAAAGCTCTAACTTCCTAGAATCTAGAAAAGCATTCTTCTCCAGCTCCCACTGGATGGACGCTCCAATACCCGATTCTTCGATGATCCAACTTCAGATGGTGGGTGCAACGCAATAATTCTACAACTCACCCTACCACCACCCTACCACCCTATAGAAAAATAAAAGAAGAATGGACTCCCGTACCAGGGAAAATGGTCCACTTTACAATCATATAGAATGATATAGAAGAAGGAGACACTCTAGATCATAACCCCAACTTATGACACAAACACCTAATGATGATCCTAGACCTCCTGACACTGCCTCTTCAAGTCTTGGTAGATAGACACTAGAACAATTTTTACAATAATGTATTTACAATGACTTAGTACAATGATACCTTTACAGTGACTGTATGCAGTGCTGCCCACTTGAAAAATTCATGTGATGAACTTCTTGCTGTTGTTCTACACCTTGGTTGCTTCTCTTGTCATGCTACCCTCTGCTACACCTTGCTTTTCTTTGTTGCCCTAGAAAGTTTGGTCCTTTGCAGCCCTTGACAATACACGATCTAGCTTTTTCTTGACTTCTAGGAGCTTGATATTGAATCTGGTGTATCTATGTTATTTCAAATCTCCAATATCGCATTTTTGGTCCTGTAGTAGTCCTCTGAGTCCTCTTGCCGATGCCACAGGTCTGACCCAATTTGGATTCTTCAAGTGAGAGTTATGCCCAATCTCTCACAATGCCCTAATTATGGACTATTTCAGTAGAGTGAACTTGTACGACGTGCCACATGTCACTGTTTCTTCATTCGGCTCTGAAATTGATAGAGAAAAAACTAAATTCCATGCACTATCTTTCAATTCTTACATAATTCCAATCCAATACTCAGAGAGAGAATTATGACGATTTTCCCAAGGTCACTTCTTTGAGATGAATTTCAGGAGCCTACAAAAACACTGACTTCCACTGATCATATCTCCGAAAATATTGCGCACCTTGATTTGAATTTTGTATAGGAGATTCCTCAGGATTTAGGCTTCGCCTCATAAAAATTTCAGCTTCTAAACCTTTGTAGAAAAAAATTTAGAGTGAAAATTCCATGATGACCTGTTTCAGATAGTGAAATCCCTACATAAGGATGATATGAGGATCACAATTTATATAAATTGCTTGGGTTGAGAGGGCTTGTAATATTAATTATTTACTTTTCAATGACCCATGCCACAACCCTATGGGGTTTTAGCCCACTAACTGGGGTTACAAATTTCAAACATGAATATCTCTCAAACCTTGAAGAATTACGTGGCGTGCTATATATCAACGGAAACATCTCGACAAGTAGAAACCATCAAAAGCATTCTTCACCCAGAACATAGTAATTTGGTAGGTCAAAATTCCCATGAAATATTGGGGTAGCCCTTGGTGCTGCTGGGGTTGACATCAATGACAAGCTGGCAGTCCAACGGGGACCATAAATGGGTTGATCTGCTGCTCAGAAAATTTCAAGATTTTAACCATAGACTCTACTCAAAAAAACCAGAAACATTTCCCCCAAAATCCAATCTTTAAAATTTGGCCTTTCTATGCTTGGCCCTCTTCTTATTTTGAATTCTACTGGGTATGCAGAGCTATGAGCTGAAATGAAAGAGAAAATGTCTGCAACTACTCCCCAAAGCTCAACTATTGAAGGGCTAACCCCTTCACTGGATTCCAAGCGGGAATGCTATGGAATTTCACCCTCTCCTAGATCTCTCTGATGCTAGACTGCGTAAGTCACTGAGTAACTGCACTGCTATAGAGGGCTGCAAGTGGCCTGATGCCGGATAATAAAATCAGCTCATGACGAATAGTAGGAATCCTCCCCAGAAGCTCCGTGAAACTCCTAAATGAAGTCTCCTTAAAAACTCCTCTCCTAAGTGGGCACTCGAAGTCCCCTGAGGATGAGGTTGGGATCTCCGCTCGGAGACACCCGTGTGCTAAACAGCACTGCAGACTCAGCTAAACAGCTCAAGCGTGCTCAAGTCATAAAGACCAAAAAATCAGAATCATCAAGAATGGTTTCCATGGCTGCCCTCACCCCCTTCTTATTCTTGTGAAACCCCAACAACCTTGGGTCCACTCATTAACTGCGCTATCACTTGGCCCCTTGGCATTCACACATGTTGCGTTTCTTTCTTGGCCTCTTGGCCCCACAAGATATTGCATTGTTCAAACTAGCTCTGGGAAAGAGGTTTTATTCAAACTATTGGGTTTATGGATCCCTTCACCCTTTTATTCACCTACTAAACTTAAGAAAACAAAATTGGAAAAATTTAATATTCTTAATTATCTATCAGCTAATTAGAAATATTACAGTCCTCCCAGCCAAAAATTGCTTGTCCTCAAGCAATGCCTGAACAAGCATCCTCCTTGGTTGACACTCCCCCACGGTCACTACAAAATTTTCTAGGGTCCCAGATGCACCATTGTATCATCCCTGGTCTCTGCATCTCCTTAATATGAAGAGATCTCTCAATATCAAGATCCCAAGCCATCCTAATCAATGTGAAGCACACCTTGCTCCACTCGCTATCCAACTGGATACAGGTACCAGAAGCCTTCTGCATACCACCAGTAAATAGAGCATCATAATCATATAAAGTACTATCTGTCTCCACGTGCAACTGCTCTACTAAGTCATCCATCTCATGTACTCCAAGGGTGGGAACCCGAGGATAAAATCTAATTCCCATGGAAATAAATCCTTCCCTGCAAGAGCTTCCCCTAAACTCCCCCTGTTGATCATCACTCCATGTTGGTGAAGTGCCCCATGCAACAAAGAATCACTAAAACCCACTGGAAGATCTAAATGATCTTCCCCTGTAGGAACCAGATCACCTCTAAGGATAGTTGAACCTTGAAATCTAGTGATGCCCGGATCCCATGTCAGTCTCAGAAGGGTGCCACCATGCTGACGTTGCACCACTCTGACTATGACATACTACCCATCATGCAAAGACTATATCCTCCTTTCCTGGAACCTGATGGCGAAAAATCTATGAAGGCCAAGCTCATCTTGCTCTAACATCTCCATGATATAAATGTCTATGCATCTGCTGTCAACATTGGTCTAGAGTAGTAACAAGGAAAACTGGCCTTGCCATGTGACGTAGGCCTCAGTGCTCCTCCATATGTCAAACCAAGAGTGATATAAGTCACTCTTTGTCCTAATCCCACTCATCACAATACAAAGTGTCCCATCAACCAACTATCTCATACCATCCTCCTGGGTGTTTTTGCTCGTGATGTGAGCATCAAGAGATGATCCAAGTCCCCTATGTCAGTGTGCAATGCTAGAGAGTGATAAATAGAAGCTCACAATCGGCGTTGTGATCAACTTGCTCTCCAAATATGAGTGTTCCAAATCCAATAGTGTGCCTGATCTCCTCGTCCGGGGATCTCTCTACCGGAAACACTGCAACCACCTGTCGTGCATCATCATCCTCTACTGCACTCAAATACGTACCTCGACACTCCTCTGCATAACACTGAACTCTGTGGCACAACTCCATGCACCACTGGATGCCAATGCCACCATGTACCATTGGGCATCCCATATCTACTAATGCATCCACCACGATGTGATCTACACATCCTCATCTTCCCAGGTACACCTAAGTGGCCCAACTCCTCACATGCAATTAGGAATAACGCTACCATGTCGAACCTCAGTAGCTCTAAGGCCCAATGCATCAATGAGAGAGCATTGTCTCCATATAACGCTCTGTCCATAAGCACCCTTGGAGATAATGCTTCAGGAGCCCAATATGTCGCACCATATGCCTCTGCATACCACCAAGTGTCCCTGTACTCAACGACATGCCACTGTGCCCTGCGGCCTATCCCTATACACCACGGGATACCGCGTGCCACTGTTGAACCATCCTGTATCGTCTCGTATCCTGCCTGTGTCACTGTACCTAGCACTCCCTGTGTATACTCAGTGTGATGAGAGTCTCTCCTCCTTCTCCAAAACGCACCCCAACATGCTACAACAAACAACCATGCATCTATGTGCTCCTCTATAGGCCACTGCTCGTTACTGTATGCTCCTACCCATCCCTGGATGTGATGGCCAAAAGCTGAGACAATATGCATTAGTCCACACTCGAATGTCATCGTCACCTCTACCATCGCATCATCATACCCTTCGATGAATGGATCTCCCCTTCAAATCCTCCTGGAGGGACCCAAAAAATCAATCTCCCTAGGTACCAATAGCGATACCACCACTGCTATACTCCTCCATGTCCTTTATGCCCCAGATAACTGTGGAGAATCCCGAACCCCATATAACGCACTGTCTGGTGGCTGATCAATGCCACCTCCTCCAACAATCTCCTGCCAAAGTGTGTTGATTATCTCGTGACTCCATGCATACACAACATAACCCGATGACCCATGGAGTTCCCTTGCAAACTGACAAGCCAGTGATGCTGACTGAAACCTCCCTAGAAAATGTGTGTGCTTGACCACTGGGTCAATGATACCACCAATGCCATAGTCAATCTGCATATACTGCAAATGGTAGGTAGTCTCGCCTGGATCCCAATGCCGACCTGGGGCCCCAGTATCCTCGATGCCTGAGCATGCCTGCTTACTCTCACTTTGGCCTATAACCGACTCCATCATCCTAGCCCACTCCACCAGGTACCAACTCAGAATCTCTTGCCATCCAACCTCGATAGAGGAATCTAATGCAAGAATCCCCGCACATAGAACAATCCCTCCATCCTGCGAGTGCGGCACCCTACACAGCTCATGTCGCCTCATCTCACCATCCTGGTCAACATATGAGATCTGACTAGGTGGCTTAGTCTCTCTCTTTCCAACGGGAAGAGGTGACCCAACAATGCTACTAGCCCCGTCTATGTATGCTTGAAGGGGGTTGCTCTAACACTCCCTTGTGCTCTCTAGTTGTACCATTAAGGAATCCAATCATTCCCCAATGTGGGCCAACTTGGCCGCTGACTCGGCACAAACCACTCTCATGCCCTCCAGTTCTTCGTTCTGCAACAAAATAACCTCTCCTACTGATGTGGACTTCCCTTTCAAAGCTATAAGGTTGGCCTAATTCTGATGGCAATGTTGTGTGCGACCATCATCCAATACCTCTGTACCTATTGACTCCTCAACAACAGTGGAGTTGTCTCCGGACACCTCATCAACCTGTGAGGCGTTGCTATCATCGAAGAATTCGGTCACAACTCCAGATACCCCATCAATGGATACCTCAACAGGGTGGTGTCTCACCAGCAAGTGTATGCTCAGTTGTCTCCTTGCCAACTATGGCCCCTTCAACTATTGTTTCATCCTTTTCCTTAATCCGTCTCATCATCCCTGCATAATTCCACCGAATTCTCCCTGATCTGTGCCTTTCTCTTAGTTCATGGTACTCCCAAAAAGAGAGGGCCGCTTGAATGTCATGTCCTAATGATTGGTATGACCGCCAATTTGCTACCAATGACTCCATCTCAGCTGCAATAATATCTTGATCCACAAGTGTTGCATGAATTAGTTTCTTCCCCGAATTAATGATCATTTATTGAACCCTAATCACCTCATTCAAGGTTACTGCCATGGCATCTGAGTTTAACCTTTATTCTGGTCTCGTCATAGAATGAGGGTTTCCCACAAGCTAAGCCAAGATTATTCTCTAATACCACTGTAATTTCCTAAATTGGGATTACCAGTAATAAAAGTGCAAATAGACAATAAAACTATGGCAACAGAAAATACATCATCAAAACATGCAAACTGGAGCAAAAAACAACTGTCGAGCCATTTTATTAAAACACTGGAGATGAAAAATAAGTACAACGGTGCTAAAAAAGATAGCACTCTAGCTGGTTAAGCTGGATGGAATGGCCCTCAGATTCTCCCACCCAAGACACTGCTCTACTGCTGCTCTGCTGGACTCTCCCTCTGCACTACCCTGTTGGAAATGCTGCTGCTGGCTAACTTCAGATTGTCGGTTGGGCTACTTCTACTGCTCAAAAAAATCTAGCAATTTGGTAAGGTAATCCTTGCCCAAAACCCAAAAGGGGTTTCCTCTAATTCCAACCTTCAAAATCTAACCCTTTTTCCCCTAGCTCCTATAGCTGCTAGCTGAGTAGGGACTACGTAAATGAGCTGATCTGCTGCTCAGAAAATTTTGGGATTTTAACCACGGACTCTACTCAAAAAACCCAGAAATGGTTTTCTCTAATTCCAACTTTCAAAATCTGCCCTTTTTTGCCTAACACCTATATCTGCTAGTTGAGTAGGGACTACGTAAATAGGTTGATCTGCTGCTCAGAAAATTCTGGGATTTTAACCACAGACTCTACTCAAAAAACCCAGAAAAAAACCATAAAGCTTTTCCCCAAACTCCAATCTTCAAAATTTGGCCTTTCTATGCTTGACCCTCTTATAATTTCGAATTTTGTTGGGTATGCAGTGCTATGGGCTGAACTGAAAGAGAAAATGTCTGCAACTACTCCCCAAAGCTCAACTATTGAAGGGTTGACCCCTTCACTAGATTCCAAGCGAGAATGCTATGGAATTTCACCCTCTCCTATATCTCTCTGCTGTTGGACTACGTAAGTCACTAAGTGACTGCGCTGCTATAGAGGGTTGCAAGTGGCCTAATGCCAGATAATAAAATCAGCTCACGACGGATAGTAGGAATCCTCTCCTGAAGCTCTATGAAACTCCTGAATGAAGTCTCCTCAAAAACTTCTCTCCTGAGTGGGCACTCGAAGTCTCCCGAGGATGAGGTTGGGATCTTCGCTCGGAGACACCCGTGCGCTAAACAACACTGCAGACTCGGCTAAACAATTCAAGCGTGCTCAAGTCGTAAAGACCAGAAAATCAGAATGATCAAGAATGGTTTCCATGGCTTCCCTCACCCCTTCTTATTCTTGTGAAACCCCAACAACCTTGGGTCCACTCATTAACTGCGCTATTACTTGGCCCCTTGGCATTCACACATGTTGTGCTGCTTTCTTGGCCTCTTGACCCCACAAGATGTTGCACTATTCACACTAGCTCTGGAAAAGAGGTTTTATTCAAACTGCTGGGTTTATGGGTCCCTTCACCCTTTTATTCACCTACTAAACTTAAGAAAACAAAATTGGAAAAATTTAATATTCTTAATTATTATCGGCTAATTAGGAATATTCAGTGTGCCCTCTAACAACGATTTGCCGTATCATAAGCAAAAAGACAATGAAGCACCAATTGAGGATCTCAATGATCCTCACTCCAATATCCTTGAATCCTGTGAAACTCCTGAATGAAGTCTCCTCAAGGAGAGTTGGGTTTCTGTCCAACACTCGACAACATACTCGAGGGTTTCCGTCCCAGGGCTACCAATGGAGAAGAGAACCGGGTTCTCAACCTCACATACAAGGAAAGATATCAAATCCAAGATGTTCCTCAATGGCCTCCTCCTCTTCTTTTATAGATCTCATGGACCCCTCTAGAGCCTTCTATTTTATTATTATTTTAATCATGGAGCACTTTTCCCTCTTATTTTCCAATTAAAATATTCCTTTTTAATGCGGGAAAGTGTAAATCGGCTACCGTGTCTCCTCAGGTCACTAAAACTCATGCCCAACCATGCCATCATGTAGGTATTCTAGTCCCGGTTCCAACGAGCAATTACACTAAGGTGTTCTATCACGTATTCCTCTCGGAATGCCACCTTGAGTGTAATTAATCGAGTTAAGCCCAAAATAACTTAGTTTTCTGAAAGTTATCGGAATGCACCAGAATGAAAGGCAAATTGTGCGGATGATGGAATATATCAAGCGAATGCCACCGACCTCATAGAAACTCCTCAAAACTCTTCCAAAAAGCCCCTGGGCCCGTTGATGATACCAACTTGTACCTGTGACCTGTCTGCTCCCAACTCTGGAAGTCCATCCTAACCTTGTCATAAGGAACGCCGAGAAGGGATATTACATAAATATTGGTTTCTCTATTGTGTGTGCTTCTTTTTGTTCCTTATTGTTAATTTTGGACAACTAAGGTCCAAACTCATAGCCCATGATGCTCAATTCAGAGGCTAATATTTTTGTTGGATTCCTCTTTCGGAGAGGTGTAAAATCCATATATAATATGTCTTAATCCGATGAGCAGAACATTTATTTTGAATTTATTATTCTTAATAAATTATATGTGCAGGTCGGCCTTAAGGTTTCACACCCCCAGCAGATGTGTCACACGCCCCAATGATGGATATAAATACAGGCAAAGTTGGAGAGTATTTTATCACAACACAACTCACAACATCTTCTCTCATCTGATTTAGTACGAGCTCCTTGAGAGTTTTCAGTCTGTTGAATATTAAATATCTTATTCAGTTCAAAAAGATTCATACAGTCCTTAAGTTTTTACCTGTGCAGATTAATTTGTAGTCCACTTTTGATCATATATAATCAAGTATCAGCTGAAGTTCGATTTTGGAAGGCCGTACTATTTGGCACAGAAATCAAGGTCAAACGGTTGACCAATCTGCTGCTGCGTTGACTTTTAGCTTGCTGCCCTGCGTTGACTTTTTCAGGACAGCGTTGACTTTTTTTTTGGAGTTGACTTGGTTTGACTCGTTTACTGATTGGAGGACTGTTGTGACACATGCTGGGTTGGCTGACCAAGGAGACTTTGCTGGTTGAAGCATCCTGTTGACCGCCGTAACAAACCACCACATTTTTCTTGTTTATGATTTGTCTTCTGTAAGATCCACTTATATGTTCTATTTGCATTTTGCTTAACTATTTGTATGATTGTTGTGAGAAAAGTAAAATTGCTCCTAGCATAGAACATCTACAAAAATTTACATGGTATCAGAGCTGAGGTGAAGACAAACTCTATCTGTAGCAATCACCGCCGGAAGAAATGGGTTCCACAAGTCTTGAGTTCAAGGAGAATGACAAGCTGACTGGAAGGGATGACTTCCATGCCTGGAAGATGATATTAGACCTCAAATTGGAAGATCATGATCTCTTGGATCATGTGACGGGGAAGATTCAAGAACCTCCATCAAATGCTACCGCTGCTGTTAGAAACAAGTATAAGAAGGGAGAAATCAGAGCAAAGCTGTTGATCAGGGAATCCATAAATAAGAGTCTGGTTGCCTACATATCTGAACTAGGCACATCCAAGGAGATGTATGACAAATTGATCCTTATGTTCAAGGTAAACAATGTGAACCAAGTGCTATTCCTCAAGAACAAGTTAAAGAATATGAAGAAGGGCCGGGATGAGTCTGTTCAAACTTACTTTCTGAAATTGACCGAAACAAGGAACAATCTGCTAGCTATTGGGGAGACAATAGCTGATCGTGAGATGGTTCTCACCGCACGTGGAGGACTTCCATATGAATGGCAAGTATTCACAACTACCATTCTCAACAATAATGCCATTCCTAACTTTGATGAGCTTCTGTCTAGATGTATGCAAGAAGAAACAAGGATGAAGGAATTCGATAATGACAGAAATGCTGCCTATGGTGCTCATACCCGAAAGAAGAACTCTGGTGGTTCTAAGGACAAAGGAAGAACAAGGACTCAAGAGAAGAAGGGAAAATGTTTCACCTGCCATAGGCCTGGTCACTATGCTAGAGAATGCCCCTTCAAGAAGGATTCTCCCGGTAGTGATGATAACAACAACAACCGAAGGAATGGGAATCGAAGAAATGACAAATCCAAAGGAAAGAGGAAGGCTCACTTTGGTGGAAACAATCAACCTTCTAAAAGGTCCAGAAATACCAGGTATGAGGAGTCTAATGTTGTTGATAAAAGAAATGAGTATATTCTTGTGTCTGCTCTCTCAGCTGCATCTCCGCCCGACACTATGGATGTCTGGCTAATCGATAGTGGTGCCTCAAGACACATCACCGGATTCAAGGAAGCACTTTCTAACATGGTTGAAAGGGATACTAATCTAGAAATTATCCTGGGAGATAATGCCACTTATCCTGTGAAAGGGACGGAGGATGAGCCCTCCACTTGTCTCAAGGACAAGTCCTTCGTTTGCAAGATGTACTCTATGTACCTAAATTGAAGAAGAACCGTGTGTCTGTATCTGCCATGGAAGACAAAGGATTCAATGTAACTTTCTCTGATGGAAAGGTGCTCATGTGGAAGAAGAGCTTCAAGGAAGCTATCTCAATTGGTTCTAGGGTTGGTACACTCTATCGGGTTGGAGGGAGTCCGTTGGGAGCTATGACTTGTGATACTATCCGACAAACCGAACTATGGCACCGAAGATTTGGACACCTTCATTACAAGGCCCTTCCAGAAGCAAGGAAGGTGGTGACAGGGATGCCTGACTTTGGAAATAATCATGAAGGTGTATGTAACGGTTGTGCTGAAGGAAAACATACAAGGGGACCTTTCCCCTCAAGTTTCACAAAGACATCTGATATATTGCAACTGGTCCATTCTGATCTATCTGGTATGTTGCCCGTAACATCCCTGGGGGGATGTTCTTACTACATGACATTTACTGATGACTTCTCTCGCAAAACTTGGATATACTTCTTGAAGAAGAAGGATGAGGCTTTCATGTGGTTCCGTACCTTCAAAGCCTTGGTGGAAAACATGACCGGAAAGAAGATCAAGATTTTGAGGACTGACAATGGCACTGAATATGAGTCAAATGAGTTCAAAGACTTTTGCAGAGAAGCTGGCATTAAGAGGGAGACTACCAGTGCATATACTCCTGAGCAGAATGGTGTTGCTGAACGCAAGAATAGGACTATTGTGGAAGCTGCCCGTGCCATGCTATGTGACCAGGGTCTACCAAAGTCTCTGTGGGGAGAAGCTGCAAATACTGCTGTGTACATTCAAAACCGATGCCCTCATTCCGCTTTGGACTCCAAAACTCCCGAAGAGGTTTTCTCTGGTAAGAAACCTGATGTCTCACATTTAAGAATTTTTGGATGTCCTGTCTATTTTCATGTGCCGAAAGAAAAGAGAAGTAAGCTGGATGCTACTGGGAAGAAAGGAATGTTTGTGGGCTACGGTGAGACTTCTAAGGCATATAGAGTCTATGTACCTGGTCAAAGGGAAGTAGAGATAAGCCATGATGTCACTTTTGACGAAGATGCTTCCCTGAAGAAAGTAGTAGATCTTCCAAGATCTGGAGAAAATCATGAAGAAAGGCCTGGAAATCAAGAAGAACCGCAGGATGAGACAATGCCTGATATTGAAGGACCAATGGACCCTATTGATCCATCTCCTTCACTGGGAAAGAGACCATCATGGCTCAGGGACACCCTCGAAGATGCTGAGGGTCATGCTGCCCCAAGGGGGACATTCCGAGAAAGCAAGAAGCCGTGTAGATACCAAGGGTATCTAGCTGCCATGAGTACTATTGTACAATCTGAACCTGGATCTTTTGAGGAAGCCATAAAGCATCAAGTTTGGAAGGATGCTATGCACGAAGAATATGAGTCCATAATGAAAAATGATGTCTGGGATGTGGTCCCGAGACCGAAGGACAAATCTGTTGTCACCGCTAAATGGCTCTATAAGATCAAACATGGATCTGATGGGAGTGCTGAAAAGTTTAAGGCAAGGTTTGTTGCCCGTGGCTTCTCTCAAAAGGAAGGAATAGACTATGATGACATATTTGCACATGTGGCACGATATACCACCATCCGATCAATCATAGCCCTTGCTGCTACACAAGGATGGAGTCTTCATCAGATGGATGTCAAGACCGCTTTTCTGCATGGTGCAATAAAGGAAGAGGTGTATGTGGAACAACCTCTGGGATTTGAAGTTCAAAATCGAGACACTCATGTCTGCAGGTTGAAGAAAGCCCTCTATGGGTTAAAACAAGCACCCAGAGCTTGGTACGAGAGGATGGATAGTTACTTGATGAAGCTGGGCTTCACTTGAAGTAATGCTGATCCGAACCTTTACTTCAAGGTTGTGCAGGGGAAGCCTCTCATTCTAGTGCTGTATGTGGACGACCTCTTCCTGACAAGTGCTGACCCTCTCATTCATCAATGTAAGAGGGAGCTCGCTGCTGAGTTCGATATTAGGACAGAGCAACGATAGATGTGGGCCTTGAGCACCAGGTCTGGCGAGAGACACACGGTGCACACCAACTTTCCTCGAGGAAAATACAGTGTGGCTCTGGAAAAGTTTGGTATGGTGGTGTAAGTCCGTGTCGATCTGGAGTGGAGACTCAACTTTAAGAGGTTAATTAGCGTGACTAACTGAGCCTATCTTGGCCAATCCTACGAGTATCAAGTCAACTCATAGGAGCTTTGATGTTCATAGTGCTTAGTGAACACCCGACGAGATATATGTTTTGCGGTGAACACTTTGAGTCAACGGATGGTTGAGCCTCATCACTTTCACTGGGTTGGTGCCAAGAATCTTTTGAGATATCTTCGGGGCACGATAAACCATGCGCTGAGATACACTGCCGGGAGTGTGATACTCCGTGGATATACTGATGCCGATTGGGCTGGCAGTGTGGTGGATCGTAAGAGCACATCGGGATGCTGCTTCAATCTTGGTTCTGCTTCGATCTCATGGATGAGCAGGAAGCAGAAGTCGATGGCTTTGAGCACCGCGGAGGCCGAATACATTGCTGCAAGTATGGCCTGTTGTGAAGCAGTTTGGTTGCGTAAGCTCTTTAGTGAGCTGTTTGGACATGTGCTAGATACCACTGTGATACTCTGTGATAACCAGAGTGGGATTCGTATGACTGAGAATCCTGTGTACCATGACCGATCCAAGCATATTGATATCGGTACCACTTTATCCGGGATATGGTACAGCGAGGCGCCGTAAGGCTCGATCATATAGGAACTGATGAGCAGGTCGCGGATATTCTCACTAAGCCCCTGGGGAAGGTCAAGTTCCTAACCTTCCGTGAGAGTCTTGGTGTCGTGGAAAGACCCTATGATGTGGGTCATGTTGGACGATGAGCTCTGGGAGCTCTGGGGGGCTTTGGGAATAGCTTCTCGGAGCTATAAGCACTCATAATGCTTCTGCCCCACCCTTGTGATTATTGAGCTGGTTCGCCTCTCATTTATCTGTGCCCCGTATGCATCCTACCCATTGGGTTCAGGGCTCATGGGAAGTACCTCTCATTTGGCCAATGAGGTGGGAAAAGCTAGAGACTATTAGCAAAGACTGATGGACGCATCAGAGATTGCCGTACTCTCTATCTAGGATGGCACGGTCCAACCACTTGATCTGGGATCAAGTTTAGTGAGGTCTGGGACCTCTGCCTGACTTCAGGTCAGATGAACCAACTTTGGGTTGGTTGGATACTCTTCATGAGTTTGATAGAGGTTTGGAACCTCTGGACTGATTATGTCAGTCGGGGGATGATGTCTCTGTGACTGACCCACTTCTGTTCTGAAATAAAGAGGCCAGCAAAGCAAGTTACGGCGGGATGACGCACGATGTTTGATTGCACTGATGGATGGAGTTCTCCCTAGTTGAGAGGGAGTGTTAAATTTGGACAACTAGGTCCAAACTCCATGTTATGATGCTCGGATTAAGAGGCTAATATTTTTGTTGGAATCCTCTTTCGGAGAGGTGTAAAATCCATATATAATATGTCTTAATCCGATGAGCAGAACATTTATTTTGAATTTATTATTCTTAATAAATTATATGTGCAGGTCGGCCTTAAGGTTTCACACCCTTAGCAGATGTGTCACACGCCCCAAATGATGGATATAAATACAGGCAAAGTTGGAGAGCATTTCATCACAACACAACTCACAACATCTTCTCTCTTCTGAGTTAGTACGAGCTCCTTGGAGGACGAGTTCAGCCACACGTGTGAAGGAGAAGAAGGACAAAACAGTACAGCTGAGTTGAAGGACGATTTTCTGCAGTTAGGGTTTTGCAGAAAGTTTGACCAGCGTTGACTTTGGTCAACGCATGGTCCAATTGGGCTGAAAACTTGTGGGAAGTTCGATTTTGGAAGGCCGTACTATTTGGCACAGAAATCGAGGTCAAAAGGTTGACCAATCTGCTGTTGCGTTGACTTTTAGCTTGCTGCCCTGCGTTGACTTTTTCAGGACAGCGTTGACTTTTTGGAGTTGACTTGGTTTGACTCGTTTACTGATTGGAGGACTATTGTGACACATGCTGGGTTGGCTGACCAAGGAGACTTTGCTGGTTGAAGCATCCTGTTGACCGCCGTAACGAACCACCACATTTTTCCTGTTTCTGATTTGTCTTCTGTAAGATCCACTTATATGTTCTATCTGCATTTTGCTTAACTATTTGTATGATTGCTATGAGAAAAGTAAAATTGCTCCTAGCATAGAACATCTACAAAACTTTACACTTATTGTTT